>JASDQU010501460.1:28905-44141 GCA_032191745.1 Picea mariana | reverse complement strand
AACATGCACATGTTTTAGGAACATGCAGGAATTTTAGGAATGCACACACGCTCCTAAAGCGTGCATGCGTTATCTGAATTTCAATTTTTTTTTGGGTGGGAGTGACAACTCTATCATACATGTTTGTTGAGTTAGTTTCCTTGGATTTAGGTTCAGGATGAAAACCTAGTGGTACAGTCAACAAATACATGAAAGCCTTTGTTTTTATGAATTCCTCTCCATATATATATATATTTTTGACATTATTTTTCTATAGGATACACAATTAAGTTATTAAAGAAAATATAAACACACATAGAGTTAGCTATGCAGATTCCAAATATAGATTTTTTTTTAAATTATTAATTTTTACTATTTTTAATCTATTTTTCTCTTGACGTATATCAAAATCCTAGAATACATACCTCTCTTATTTCTTCTATAACATTTTTTTAGGCTTAACCATTTCTTTAATGAGTTATATTCAGCACTAGACAAGACCGATATATATGATCTAAAAGAAAAAGAAATTGTTTTCATCATGTTAAGACCCTCCTAGACTGTATGAACAAAAGATGTTGTACTTTAAGGGATATGCTAGCTTTGATAATTTTAAAAAATAAAAAATTAATATTACAAATTTCCAAAAAATACATGACACAAGAAAAATGGGTTCTATACATGTATACAAATTTTTGGAACGAAATTCCATTGTTAAGGTACTCAACACCTACACAAACAAAACCATATACCTTATATTATGTTGGAAAAATAAAATACCATTGTTTGAAAAAAATCAAATTTGGCATAGTTATTCACAATTTGTATGAATAAATTTGTATATTCGGAAATCTAATTCAATTTCCTACGTTTCATATTCTTACACCATATTCAAATTCATTGTAAAAGTACCTTGAATAATCCCTCCAACTTAACAGGTTTTTCTTTTTCTAGGTTTGCATTGCCACTAACGCATGATGAGAGACCATCATTAGCTTGTACTCACCCATATAAAATCGTTTAAAAAATAATTCTTGCACCAACTAACACAAATCATTATAAAATACTATATTACAAATTTTAACCACAATTTGTATTATTTACGCCAATTTCAATCACCTACAAAAATCACTACATCATTTTTTTATGTATTTTATTTACTAACTATGCGGAGGTGTGAAAGATATATCTGTGTGGAATTTTATTAAATTAATAATTAATTTTTATTTGTAATATATGTATATAGGTAAAAATCATTTTGTTAAGAATATGCACATGCATAATAATATTCTATTATTGACAACATTGATAACCATTAGGCTAAGTGTTCACTGTGTGGGGATACACCTGTGTAGAAGTGTAGAAGCTATATGTGTGTGGACTATACGTCCGTGGTCAAGATGTATAATTAAATTTCTCCACAGGAACTACTAATTAACTTTTATTAAAATAATAAATAATTATTAATTTTTAGTTATTTGTATAGGACTATCTTAAAAAATTGTAAAGATCCGTGTAGACTATACATTTGTGTCGTAGATGTATTGGTAGGGAAGATATATATGTTTCACAATATATTTTAAGTTAAACATATGCATAAAATAATTTTGTTCACTCTATATACTTATTTTTGATATATGTATATATGTAAAAATAATTTTGTTAAGCATATGCTAATGTTGATGTGTAGAAGATACACGTAGACAAAATGCAGAGGAATTGTCATAGCAAGGGGATTTGCACAACCTAAAAATGGACAAATAAAAAGGATTTTGAGTAAGGAATTGTAAATAGATATTGGATTCACAGAACAATTTCGCACAAGATTTGCATTTATAATTTTGTACTGCAATAATGGGTACATGAGCTATGGTCACCAAAAAGCTTCCTTTCATTCGAAAATATCCAAATTAGATATGTTTTCACTTGCAATTTTCTATGTTTCACCTATGATTTTAAAATGACCATATCTCTGTAGTGCACAAATTCATATGTCTAGCACTAGTGCAATCTACACAAATTTCTCAAACACTTGAAAGAGTCCAATCTATTTGCAACTTATCTGCACATAATGCACACCTAAACACTACAAGATTCCATGCATCCATATCTCCATCCTTTCCACATTGCACACATGTTTATCCCTACAAAGAGGATAATTATTCTATTTTTTAAGAACTGTGTGGAGAAATCAAGCAAGTCATTGCACTACACTCCTACACTTTTGCACTTCCTCACTTCTAATACTTCGGTTACTTGAAAAATGAAATCTATTTGTGATCCACTTAACCCAGTGGAAGTTGCATTTTAATTGATTAAGTGTATATGTACATTTAGGATTCATCATAATTCCAACCAGGAGAAGCTATTATAGTTGTTGGTTATTTTTAGTTCCATTCTCCTGGCCATTGCATACAAGTTACTGGAGTCGTGCATAGAAATATAAATTGTCTGATTTGAGATACTGAGAGGGACACAATACTAACATGTTTTCTTTGCAATGAGATGAAGTAGATAGCCTAGAAAATAAATCAACTATGGTACTAATGTTATTACAATTTCAACAGTTTACAATGCATTGGAATAGTAGAAGAAAACAACTACCTGAAGCCCATGGGAAGAATCATTTAGAAACAATATTTTTTTCTTGAGAAAGAAAGAAGGAAAATTTTATTAAAGACTTCTATACTTTTTTTAAATTTCCAATCATCGAATTCAAGTGGCAAACTTGTGGAAAATTTCTTCCATATATAGATTTTAGTTAAAACGTCTTCAATTTACCAAGTTTCTGTTTAATATATGGTTTAATGTAGCAACATAACCATTTTTTTTATTGAAGTTTGTTTGCATTTCATTCTGTATAGAATAATTAGAACATTATTGTTAGTGTGTGTTTATGACACATTTATCATAGACACCGTAGAAATAGAAATAAAGTTCATTCAGGACAAGTTGCTTAAATAAATGAAAACTACATCGATTATTCCATGCCATGCTATAATCGATAATCAAGCTTCAAAATGACAAAGTTGATTTTTATAAAAAAAAATTATCACATCTTCTACCCTTAGTTTCTCCATATGCAAATGTAAAAAATTCTATTCAAACAAGCAAGGAAATATACATGCATATCAATATCTATAAGAAGAACAAAGTTAGTTGTGATTTCTTGTACAACAACAATGAGAATTTTTTTTTAGAAGAAATTTATAACATTGATAGGAGAGATTCATATTGAATTTGGAAACAACATCAAATTCGTGAAAAATATGAAGGCCTCATTACAAATTCCATAGCAACAACAATAGTTGAAGCATCGAATAGAGAAAGTTGTTCCAGTTGCAATCTAGTTATTGTAACAATGTATCAATATTGCAATGTAACATGGCCAATAACATCTAAAAATCTAGTCTTTTTTCCATCAAAATGTTGACATAATTGAAGTGAAAAGAATGCAATAGAACAACATTGCAATGCTAACATTTTCCAACAAACACATTCGACTCAATGCATATGATATTGTTGGTATTCAATAACTGCACATTCCATATGTATATACAATGTATATGACATTACACATCAACATTTCCATCAATATAAAAAATAATAAGTAGATTATAGTTATACTATCTGTAAAAAGAAATCGAAAATCAATAGAAATAAGTCATTGCACATGCATGATGAGATTTTCCTCGTTCAATATCTATCCCAAATGTAGCACGACACTGTCTTCATTTAATATAAATTTTCCATGTACTCGAAAAGCATTTTGGGTTTGTTTTGCAAATATATTTCATATTGTATTTTTGTTAGGCCAGGAAGTAGTTCCCGGAATAGAGGTTCCCTGGTAGTGCATTGCACATTATTGTTGTCGAGTGTATGTATAACAACACACATGAAATGTTTATATACAAAAGTACATCTCTTATTACATCTTACACTGTCAAAAATTGCATTTTTCTATCAAAGTAGATGCTCCTATAGAAGAGTTGCAAATTGCATAAACAAGTTCAAATGGAGTTGAATATGAATTCGCTACTATCATTATACCCTTGACCTATTTATACAATAGAAATTTTAATAATTTAGGCTCTATATATATGAATATGTTTTCAAATAATCGTGTACATGATATTTGTAAATAGAGTTTTCAATCTATACTTACAACATTTGTTGAGCCAATTAGTTTTTTCAGATCTCTGATCACTTCTATTGTGAGTTCTATTATAAATGTCGACTGTGTCGTGTGGATTAACGTTCCTTTTACATATCTCCTGTTGTTTATATTTTTAAATGGAAAAATGGGAAGTTTCCCTAGTTTTAATTATTGTTCGAGTGAAGTGAAGAATTTCCATATGTCTTGAAAAACTATAGTTGCTACACAAAAGGGTGTAGTTGTCATATAGATACACCTAAGATATAACAACATATAAATAAAAAACAATTGACAATAGAAAATAATATCGTTTCTTTGTCATTCTCTATAGTTCCATATTTTATATGAAATTTGTATTGCGTTCCAACTTCCCTAGACAACATGGAGACAAATCAAATAGGATAGATTGGATACATGTCTGTATTACATGCAAATTACTTGATTGTTGTGTCTAGTATGAAATTCTATTCTTTGCATATTTGAGACATTGTCTCAATGAATGCTCATTCGAGTATCGATATAACATGATCAAAATCACCATGATCATAGAAAAATTTTGGTAAAATTTTGAAATTTGTAATAGATATTCCATCCTCGGGAAAAATATTTTTCTCATGCCCTTCAATGAGGTATGTAGGAATAGTCAACGTAATTGTCATCACTCCATTTAAATATTTCATTTCAGCACTTAATATTTTGTGTGATCTATTCGCTTTATCCAAATATGTGTTGTAAAAAACCATCACATCTCCAATGAATACCTCCCTAGTTCTATGATTGTTCAAGTCCTCTATTGAGATAATATTCAAAGTTGTAGAATGCATCATGGAATAGAAATTGCAACAAATAAGAAATATGAAAAATGATTTCAATGTATTTCTTGTCAAGCTGCAAAATGTACATTTTAATATCTATACCTTTCCAATTGGTCCTATTGTTCATGGATAGTTGCTTCACCTATTCATATCACACTTGACTCCCCAACATCAATTTATTCAATTCCGGGTATACCTATTTCACCTGAAACGAATATAGCAATTTGGAAATTTCATAAGCACCTTACGCTATTATCTCATCATGTTATCAAACCGTGCAAAAAAAAAAATAGATTATAGGAATTTACTTGTGGATCTGTTGTTGGGAGTATGTCTATGATGCCAAGTACTAATACTTCCCAACCTTGTCCAAATTCTCCATCTTGCAACAACAAATACGTGAATGCGTAGCAAATACAATATATTTTATATTATGTTTAAATTGACATATGGATGTCTTTCTTTTTTTTTCGTAGTACAAATGCACACCAACTATGCAAGTCACAAAAGCACATTTCACATGATATGGAACATAAAATTGTAGAATTGTTAATGACATGTACAATATTAAATTGTCAAAATTCCTACAAATGAAAAATATCTTCACAGTGTAACAAAATTTGTTATGAAAATTGACACAAAGCACTGTCCACTACAACAAACTTGTACACTTTTCTCTTAGAATATCTATATGCATTTGTACAACACTTCAAGTCAGATCCCACAATTGAAATGCATAAAAGATTAGCAACCAACAATATATTGATTGCATGAACCTTTGGAACTCTAAGAGCTACTCACTCTGATAGCCAGGTAATTTGTACAATGACTCAGTGATTTATGGAAGTTTGGTTTGAAAAAAACAAAGGCTAATTAGAACTTGTGTGAAGTAAACGTCGTGGTTGTCTATCAACTTTCCCAATTATTTCTATTAATCACTCCTCATATACCACGACTAACTTAGGTCCAGAAATCACATGTTAGTAAATATCCAATGCTTTCTATTAATCATTTCTCATATTCTATGAATAACTTAGGTTTAGAAAGAACATGTTAGTAACTACGCTCTATGAAACTACCCTTAAATAAATACGACCTTAGTAATGTACTATTGATAACTTTCAAGTTTATCAAAATGTATTTAAAGAAAAAAACATATAGCAGATAGAAAAAGAACATAACATTGTTGTGAGAATAGCATATGCACCACGTATTCCAATAACAATATTTCTTAAGTGACAATTTAGAGAAGGTCCATGGAAAATTTTCCTTGCCAAACTTGAATTGTAACATCCCCAGTTTAATTAGTGCTTATGTAGATATAATGTGTGGCTACTGCCAAAGTGATGTAATATGTGAATTGTATTTGAATGTTTTAATAAAAAAATGTGATTCCAACTGCTAAGTGGACATGGACAAGAGATGGGGCATGAATTAATCTACAAGAGGGGGGAGTGTCTAGGATAATGGCCAAGAGGGGTCCAGGGGGTGGAATACCCATGTATATTAATTTAACCCATTTTTCTAAATTTGCTAATTGTATATGAACCTTCCAATTGCTGATTTAGTGTTCCCAAAGCCAATCATTTAATACATGTAAGAGGGTGGGTGTGAGAGGTCACATCCCAAATTTATTAGGCACATGGGAGTTGAGTACAATCATACTGGGGAAGAGTGTGAGTCAAGAAAGGCAAGACAAAGAGAGGAAATTTGTATGGTTTGGGACAACTGTTTTTAGTTAGTCAAGTTCTTAGGAAATTGTATGGTTTAGAACGTCCATCCCAAGTAGCTGGTTTCACAACTGTTGTGAAAAKATAASTGTTTTATCTTKCTATTRTGTTAAATTATGTTTTTAATTGTTGCGCATGRATTATGTGTAKTTGGAAGTGATTTATATGATATTGTAATGAGTTTTTTAGCTGCATTTCATGTTGATTATTAGCATGTTGTAGATGCTTCTATTTTATGGTTGTATAATAGATAAACATTTTTTAATTCGTAGCTGAAAGCTACAGGAAATTGGTTAACATTAAAATAATTAATTCAGTTAGATTTTTTTTTTTAATTTTTTATGTTTATTATGCACCATAATGTCCCTCAGTTGGGTTGGGGGATGTTACATTATGGTATCAGAGCTCTAGATCAAACACTAGGCTTGTATGGGCCAAGATGGCTATGAATTCATGAAATTTTTTGTTGCATATTTTGTTTATGAGAGGTTTGGGGAAAAAAATTTATTTTAGAGAGAAACCCCCAAATCTATGAGTGAAACCAAAGTTTCAATGAATTTGGACAGTTTGAGATGGTTAATGCAGTAGATCGGTGAATTTGCAGATCGAAATTTGACCTTAAATGGTCAAAATTCGAGTTTTAATGGTCACCTATAGAGTTACAATAAATTTGGAGAATAAATGGATGAGATCATGTTTTATCTCATGATTGACGGTTCATATTCACTATAATAAATTTAAAAATTCATAATTATTCTACCATTTGAAAGGTTGATAAGGTAAACGACTAGGATTAAATCGGGGGTTGTCAAAGGGATCAGATTGACGGTCCAGATCAATAAGAGAAAAAGTCAATTTTTTTCTAAGTATTAAAGTTCACCAAGAGAAATTGTTGACAGTCGATGGACTGCAACATCCCGCTCTTGCGCGCAGTGAGAAAAATTATTCTTGAGGACACTTGCTCGCAAGTGATCTAGATTATTATACTTTTGGGCATTTGATTATGATTATGAGGCATTATGAATTGATGACATGTTATTTTGTTGCATTGACATAGACAGGTGCTATTGATTTTATTTTCCTAAGTGTGCAGGATTTTGGACCTCGAGGATGCAGAGGCATCGATGGAACCCCTTGGACTCCAGATCGAGTCAGGGGGTGGACTATTGGGGTTTGATTGTTGTATATATGACATTTGTGCATCTGATTAGATGATATGATTATGGATATATTTCTGACATGATTCGTTGATGATGCAGGCTGACGATAACTTGCCAACCAAACTCACATGTGGAGCAGAGGGGTCATGCACGACTACCAGAGATGTTGAGGGAGAGGTGTGGACAATAGCCCTGCCACAACCTACTAGCACTCTCGTTGTGGCGCAAACTGTAGGTTAGCGATTACCTAGTTCGAGAGGACCCACGATGCCATGAGGGAAGACTACGATAGCCTCTCAAAATGACTCTAAGGGGTGCACAATAAGGCAGGGGCCTTATTCCTTAGAGGCCCTTACTCTCCCAGAAGATCACCTGGCGGAGTATTGACTCCAGGGGTTTTTTGATGTCTACCAAGTCAGTCAATAGGCGAGTAGCACCCTTGAAGCACGTGGTGCATCCTAAAGGGTAGATCGTACAAGAAAAATCAAAAGAGGCGAGTGGAACCCTTGGAGCACCTATTGCGTCCTGAAGGGCACGTCACGCAAGGGAAACAAACTAAGGCGAGTGGCACCCTTGGATCACCTAGTGCCTCTTGAAGGGCATGTCGCGTTGTTGAATTTTAAATGAATAAACCTAGATGGGCTTAGGATGAATAACATGATAAGAAAAATTTAAAACAAATTCCCTAATAAAATGTCACCCAACCTCAGAAATTAAAATCTAGGTCGAGGGGAAACTTGTGGTAAAAGAAAAATATGTTTGTAAAAATAAAAATAAAAATGATAATCATCATTAATCATGTGTTGAGAAGGGGGGTGAGTAATTCTTTTAATTTATAAAAATCTATTGGGGGATAAATTTAAAAGGCGGGGGGGAATAATTGTTTTGTCACTTATACTAATTAAAATTTATTATTTAAAAAGGGAAAAGGGGAAAATTTAATTTTCTACACCTGCCACATTTGAGTTTTAAATAAAAAGGGAAAGAGGGAAATCTAAAATAATTAGGAAACTAGGAAAAAAAGCGGGAAACATAAAAAGAAAGGGGAAACACAAGGAAAAAGTAGTGAGTCTAACTTAGTAAGGTATCTAGCATTAAACAGCTTTCTAAGTTAAACTCAACTAGTAAATTAATAAGGGGTAAATTCATTAAAACATGTAAGGGAATATGGGGACACCTAGGAGCGATTCTAGGAGTGATTTTAGGTGTGAGAGGGAAATAGGGGTAATTAATTAATTAAGGAAATTAATTTATGGTGCAATGAAGGGGATGGGTGACACTTGTACGTGGAGGATTATTATGAATTAAATTAATGAAAAATGAATTAAAAGGGATTTTGGGAAAGTTTTTGACTTTGAAACTCTATATAATGGAGGTAGGAGAAGGATGATGGATCTCTTCTATCATGAGTAACTTTACGCTGCATAAATTTATACTTGACTGAATTAGCTTGTGGGAGTTGGGTTACCCATATCAGTGAGGAGTGGTAGCTCGGCCTTGCAAGGCGAGTTGGGAGATAATTGTACTCTGCTTTAGTGTGCGTGGCCCCTTTGTGGCTCGGGGGGGCTAAGGGGGAAGAAGAGTACCCCTAGCATTGGCTGGGAGGTACTGGTGAAGTCTCAACGATCGGCAAGAGGGAGTTGCACAGAGCGCGTGGGACAACGACTTAGTGTGGATGACTTGGGATACGATACACTTCCTTATTTCTGCATGTAGATTATTAGTATACTTACGCTTTTGGTTATGTATGTTTAATTGGGTAAAGAAAATGATTGTCTTAGCACTCTAGTTGATGACTGAAATTTACCCCATAGCAGTAAGATCGTCATTGATTGATTATATTGGCCTTCGATCCCTGCATGTCTTGAACGTCCTATGGTTATATTGATTTGTGATGATTTGCGGTCTATTTTTTCCTTCGTCTCTAACTCATCAGTCCACGCCTGAGTAGTCAACTAGGAGCCTGATCTACGGTTGTCACTTCGGTGTTAATAGACCTATGGATCTAAACACCCTGCTTTTCTGTGCGTGGATGATGAGCAAAGGATGCTCCTACCAGTCGTTTACCCCTGTTAATTGTTCTAGGTAGTGTGTAGTCTTGCGCCTTGATGCATTTAATTAACCCTGCAATATTTGATTGATGGCGAAGTATATTTAACTCTGCATTTTTTTTTATATGGTTGGAAACTGAAATCTGCATGGTGGCCCCTACCTGCAAACTTGACTCTGTGTTTGTTGATGGCATTTTTCTCTGCATGTTTTTATTTTATATATACCTCTTCACTTTAATGGTTGATTATGATTGAGTCGGTGTTATGTCCTCTTGTCTGACATTCCCTTTTGTCTACCACCGTGATGTGTTGGTTGTTGACAGCTATGTATAACCACCGTTTTAATTCTTTCCTAGTCGTAAGCTACAGTTTCCAGACGGATTATAGTTTTCTTGTTTTGTTTTTTTTTACCATTTCATAAGTACTGCATTCATTCGCTTATCCCAGCTTTGAATTCGTTCTATTTGGGGCATTTTCACCCATCTATGGACTGTTACAGAACCCATTGTTTCACTGTGATTAAATTCTCTACAAGTCTTCAAGTGAAGGTGATTGGGGCCTACATTTTTACACCTTCCATCAATTTGTTTTCATTACCATTTAACCTGTTTTAAAGGTAACATTAGGCCTGCGTTTTTTTTTTTTACATCTAGCCAATGATTTTGCATTTGCAATTTAACCTGTTTTTGGAGGTGAATTTGGGCCTGTGATTCTATCTACCTGGATGATGACTTCCATTGCAATTGAAACTGTTAAGAAGGAGAAATTGGCCCTGGAGTTTTATTTGAGCTCTGACTGTTTTCTTTTTGGATAAACATGAATCACCTGCCAGCGTTGGTATAGTGGTATGGCATCAATTTCTAACTTTTTATGACTGAGATTTGTTATCTGGCAGCATTTTTATTGTGATAAAATACCATGATGGTTTACCCGAGCATCCATACCTTAATCCATGACAATTTATTACATGTATTCTAAATTATTTGGATAGTGGCACCATTCTATTTTATGGGATAACTATGGCAGGTGTAACTCATAGCCTTTGTTGTGTCTGTGCTTGAGATGGATGAATGAAGGCGTTGGGAATAGCTCTGATCAACGTGGTTTATTACTCCACATTTTTTATATCCTTTACACTATGCTGTACATATTTACCCTTACACCTTTTCACACTAATTCCAGTTTTATCTTATATTAATTATGCCTATCGCATCTTTAAATGACAACATTTAAATATTTTTAACATAGCGATTTTACGTACTTAACTTACAACCTTCTCACATAATTTAGTATACAACAACTTCATTGATTGACAATGACCTATTTAGAGATAGCCATCGGTAGTGTTGGACATCGTGAATTTTTTTTGTTGACTTTGTTTTAGCAATTTGATGATTTTCTTCTTTGGCGAACTTTAGCAGATTCACTAACCATTATAAAACTTGTTTTATGAATTCTTAGCTTGATAGCGGAATCATCCTGAGGAAAATGCTTATGTATGTTTCATTATCATAATTAAAAGACGGCATGGACAATAAAGGTCTGCAAGTTTCTTTATGTAAGGAAAATAATTAAATGTATGTAGTTTCAGTTTTGAAGGATAGCGATAGACACTTATCTCATTTGGGGATTTGGATTATAGTTTCATTGATTCATTTGTTAATAATAATATTTTATCATGTTCAGATTGATTTCACTACACAAGAAATTCTAGCGTCGTTTGCATGTCTTAGTCGTCTTGTCGACTTCTCGATTGGGTGCTAGGGATAATCATCATGTGTTTGGACGATCAAGTTGATCTCCTAGCGCGTTGGTTTTAGCCAGTGTTGAGGGAATTGTTATGTTGTTGCACCATGGTTGTAGTCATTCCTATCTCCTAGTGACGATATGAACCCTGATGAGGGTATCATTGCATGCCCTAATGAATAGAGGCGAATGATAACTTGGTCGGAGTCAGTGCTACCCATTGTGGGCGTTGCTCATTGTCGTTTTGTGGACGGTGGGTTGTAATGCCTTCACGCATTTGGTTTAGCACGCCTTAGAGGTTCTATTTACTGGTCATCAAGGCCATTGGGTCGGGATTCTGGATAATGTCTCTTAGGCTGTAGGCATCATCGTGTTCGTGTTAGGAGGGTAGTTGTGTCTGTTTGTCCTTGATTTTCACATGTTCCACCCAGATGTTCGATGTGCTAATGTTAAGTTGTTGTTGTATGTTGCCTGATCTGCAGGCGTTGTGTTAGTCATCTGGGCGTGGTTAACCGTGTCATCATTATCTTCCCTCCTAAAAAAACAAAAAAAAATTGCACCTTGCTTTGCTTGTAGTCATAACGATAAGGGGTTGTTACATGGATGGATCAGATGAAGTGACAAAGAGTTTGGATCAACCATAAGACATCTATGACCATCAATGGCCAATAGTTGGGGGTTGGCTTAATCCGACGAAGTGTTTTCAATCTCCAATGAACATTGTCGATAGTTGATGGGTTAATGGTCGGGGGTCGGTCAATTTTGGAGAAATGTTTGAATCAACAAAGAGAATTTGTCGATGGGAAATGTGTCGATGGCCAGATGTTGACCGAATTCGGTGAAGTATTTCAGATCGGGAAAAAGAAGTCTTCTATGATCGACACACCAACGGTTGGGCATCGATCGATTCAGTAAAGTGTTTGGTCGCTCAATAGAATCGATCGATGGTCGATGGGGGAAAGAGGATGATGATTTCATCATTCACGTGTCATTCCACGCCAAGGAAAGCAACATGTTCAATGTTGGAGATGTGAGTGAAATCACTTATATAGAGACTGCCCTCACAAAGGAGAAAGAATGATGATTGTCCAAAAAATTTAGGAGGATGAAAGCGTGGAAGACATGGGAATAAGCATGCCAAGGATTTATGCATCCTTGGACAACAAGCAAGAAAAATACCAATCCCCCATGATGGTAGTGGAAGGTAAGATTGACAGCTAACCCATAGAAGCTTTTAATTGATTCTGGAGCTATCCATAGTTACATAAATGATAACATTGCTGAAATATTTCACTTGCAAAGAAGTAAGCATAAGAAATCTTGGTTAGTTCATTTAGCCACAGGGGCTAAAAGTTAAATCAACAAGTTGGTTAAAGATTTACCAATGGACATGAATGGACTTAACACAAAGGTAGATGTAAAAATCATACTGTTGGGTTCATATGAATGTCTAATTGGAATGGATTGGTTGGAAAAAAATCATGATGTCCTAGCCTATTACAAAAAGACAATCACGTGTCTTGATGAGGAAGGGAAGAAAGGAAAAATTCAAGGAATTCCAAGAGATGTAGTTGTTAGAGAGATTTAATATATGTAGTTGAAGAAGATCTTCAGGAAGGGATGTGAGATGTTTGCATCCCATATGCAGGAGGAAACCAAAGACAAAGTGGAAAGCATTTAAAACCATCTGGTCTTGAGGGATTTTGAAGATGTTTTTAGAGAAATTCTAGGATTTCCACCAAAGAGAGACATTGATTTCTCTATTGATTTGGTGCTAGGAGTTTCCCCAATGTCTAATACACCTTACAAAATGGGTGCACCAGATCTAAAAGAGTTTCAAATGTAGCTTGAAGAACTTTTGAAGAAGGGATATATACACCCAAGTGTGTCTCCTTGGGGAGCCCTGATTATTTTTGTGAAGAATAAGGATGGAACCTTAAGGATGTGTACTAATTTAAAGTAGCTTAATAAGGTTACTATAAAGAATAAATATATGTTGCTAATAATTGATTATTTGTTTGATCAAATGATGGGTGGAAGGATATTTTTGAAGATTGACTTGAGATTAGGTTATCATCAAGTGAGGATAAAAGAAGAAGACATCAGGAAGACAACATTCAGAACAAGATATGGGCATTATGAATTCAAGATAGTGCCATTGGATTATCGAATTCCCCAGTATTATTTATGTGTTTGATGAATGGAGTGTTCAGGGAGTACCTGCACTAGTTTATGATTGTTTTCTTAGATGATACCCTCATCTACTATAAATAAAAAGAGGAACATGAGAAGCATTTAAGAATGGTGTTTCAAGTTTTAAGAGAGAATAGATTGTATGCTAAGCTAAGTAAGTGCATGTTTTATCAAAAGAAGATTCATTACTTGGGGCATATAATATCATCAACATGAATATAATTTTATCCTGAGAAGATAGAGTCCATTAAAGGATGGCCAATTCCAAATAATGTGATAGAGGTTAGATAATTAATGGGTATTGTCGGTTCTTACTGAAGATTCATAAAAAGGTTCTCAAAGATTACAAGTCCAATCACTTGCTTGAAGAATAAGGGAGTGAAATTTGAATATACTTTCCATTGTGAAGAGAGTTTTGAATAGTTGAAGGGAATATTGACAAGTGCACCAATATTGAAGATTGAAAATCCAAACAAATGTTTTTTTGTGTTCACCGATGCATGAAAGGAAGGACTCGATGGAGTTATCAGTCAAAGGGACCATGTGGTATGCTATGAGTCCAGAAAATTGAAAGAGCATGAGAGGAATTATGTTACACATGACTTGGAGTTAGTAGTGATTGTACATGCATTGAAAATGTGGAAGAATAACTTTGTGGGTAAAAAATTCGGGCTAAGGATTGACCATTGTGGTATGAATCATTTGTTTGGATAGCCAACACTAAATTCTAGGAAAACTAAATGGTTGGAATTTATAAGTGAATATGACTTCGAAATTAAGCATATAAAGGGAAAGGAAAATCAAGTGGTTGATGCACTCAACATGAGATCTTATGAAGTGCATACTAGAGCCATCAACATGTACATGACAGATCTGAAAGACAAAATTATTGCAGCAACAAATTCAAATCAACACTACGTGAAAATCAAAGAAGCATTACATAAAGGTAATTTTTAGTAGAAATTTAATTATTATGATCTAAAAGAAGACAAAATTCTCATGTACAAGAAAAAAGTATATGTGCCCAATTTCAGTGAGCTGAAAAATGAAGTTCTTAAGGAGATGCATAATGTGCCATATGTCAGGCACCCATGATATTATAAAATAATTGTAGTAGTAAGAAGCCAATACTTTTTGCTGGGAATGAAGAAGGAAGTGGCTAATTACATAGCCAAATATCTAGAATGCCAAAAATTAAAGAAAAAACATAGGCATACAACAAGTTTTCTACACCCATTACTCATTCTATAATGGAAGTGGGAAACAATTACAGTTGATTTTATTACTAAGCTTCCCAAAACAGTGAAGCAACATGATTCCATCATGGTGGTGGTGGAAAAATTGACTAAAGAAACACATTTTATTCCAGTAAAGACTACACACAAGGAAACAAATATTGCAAATAT
>JASDQU010501459.1:52492-65467 GCA_032191745.1 Picea mariana | reverse complement strand
TCTCGTAGTTCTTTGGGGAACACCGTACTTCTCTCCATCTTGAATAAGCTCTCTAGCCCAAGCTAATTTTCTTTTATGGAGGGTCGTCATCTGAGGAGGTTCTTGCACTTCTACTATATCATGGTCTTCTAGAAGCTCCTCATTAGGGGAAGTTACGACTTCCCTCACTGGTTCTGCATCTCTGGGAACCTCCCTCATTGCAGTACTGGGGATTATGGGTTCCTCTTCATATACTTCTTCAAGCTGGCATCGTCTTGATTTCTTAAGCGCTGCATCTTCATCAAAAGTCACGTCCCTGCTGATCTCAATGTGACGGTGACCTGGTATATAGATTCTGAAGGCCTTGGAGACCTCACAGTATCCCACAAATATTCCCTTCTTTCCTGAAGGTTCTAGCTTGTTTCTCTTCTCTTTCAGTATATGAATAAACACTGGGCAGCCAAATATTTTGAGATGGCTTACCTCTGGCTTCTTTTTGGTGAACATCTCTTCCGGTGTCTTGAGCCCAAGTGCACTATGGGACAATTGGTTCTGCACATATACATCTGCCATTGCTGCTTTTGCCCATAAGCACATAGGAAAATCTTGATCATGGATCATANCAACTTCCATTATGGTTTTTTTCTTTCGTTCAGCAACACCGTTTTGTTGAGGATTATAGGGAGTAGTGAGTTCCCTCTTGATCCCAACATCTTTGCAGAAGTTCACAAACTTTTTTGAGGTATATTCTCCTCCATTATCTGACCTGAGTATCTTAATCTTCCTTTCTGAAAGGTTCTCTATCAAGGCTTTGATATCCTTGAACTTGCTGAACACTTCATCTTTAGATTTCAAGAAATATATCCAGGTTTTACGAGAATAATCATCAATGAATGATACATAATATACATACCCACTAATGGAGGACGATGGCATTGGGCCACACACATCTGAATGAATGAGTTCTAGGACTCCTTTTGCTTTGCTGTCTTTCTTCGGAAAAGGGTTCTTGATGTTCTTCCCTTGTGCACATCCATTGCATACGCCTTCATGGTCACCTTTGAGTTCTGGTAAACCTGTGACCGCTTTGCATATGTATGGTAGCGCCTTGTAGTTAATGTGAGCTAATCTTCTATGCCAAATTTCACATGGATTCTCAATGGCGTGGGTCATGGCCACTTCTGAGTGACCCTTTAGCTTATGCAAGCCACCTTCTTCTTTTCCAATGATGATTGCTTCATTTATGGTCTCTCCTTTAGAACGTTGCCTTCTGCAACCTTCACTATAGCTTCCTCAAGGTTATTACGTGTGACCTGGAGCAAGGTCAACAAAATAGCAGGCAAGAGTAATATCCTTTTGATAATATAAAGCAATAGCACGAACAATCATCATAGTAGCTCCTTTAGAGCTATTACTTGTAACTTGTCTGAATCAAAGATTGAGGTAAGGAATACAATACGAAATGAGGTCAACACTTTCATAGTGTTGTGATCAAACATTCCTCCACGGTAACCTGGATAACACACGAGGTTTCTCCTTTGAGGAGGTGTTAGTTGTATCAGGTAAAGCATTTACTTCTATATGCTCACATGCTATCAAGTATAATACTTTACAAAGACTGCTATCTCAGCTATAGTCATCAACTTGTCATGTGTACCTTTGAATCTTATCAACTTGATTAATCAAACCTGGAGCCTGTCCTCAAGAATGAGTGCTTGCTTTTCTTGTAGGTCTCCTTCACTCAAGTGACGAGTGCTTTCTTCAACCTGTCTTCTGTACTGAGACAATACACTATCTTGACAGAAGGTTGGGTTAGAGGATAAGCTGTACGATCTCAACTTTTAATCCATCTAATAATTTGATCATAGCTTCAACATGCAACACTGATCAAAATAATGTCATAACAAATAGATGGGTATCAAAATAATCACACCTGGGTTGCATCATTCCTCTAAATGTGTTGGATCTTGAGATCCTTCTGGATCTATGGAAAGAGATCCCTTCTCCTGCAAATACTCTTTAAAGTTTAACCATTTAAACATATGTGAGTACATACCTCTGATAGCATTTGCAGGTGGTGGCACCATTTGGTAGCAACGATAATCATTACCAAACTCTTTAAAAACTTCAAGGGTGACTGCAACTGGTAGTACGGCTGGAATTGCAACTGGAACTGGTTCTGAGACTGCAACTGCAACTTAGGGTTTTATGAGGAAACCCTAATTTTTCAAACTTTGAATTTTGAAATTCTAATCTAGGGGATAGATGCACTGAGTTGAGGCGAGTTAGCTGGTGCAGTCAGATTTATGAAAATCCAACTTTTACCCCCTCAAACTTGATCTGCGGATTCCTGGACTGGTGCTTCTGGTTTTCTGGTACTTCTGGTACTCTGGTACTTCTGGTACTCTGGTTTTTTGGTTTTCTGGTACTTTGTGAAACTAGGGTTTCACTTTTTGGGAGATCTAGCCACTGAAAAGGTGCGCTGAAGGTGCCAAAATGATCCTTGGGGGAGGGCGCACTTTTCTAGATGGTTTTAGGGCTGAAATACCTCACCAACAAAAAGCCCTAATTTTCATGTACGACAACAGTGACGTTTTTCACTTTTCTCTTGTGAAAGATGCTCTCTTCAGCTTGGCTCTGATACCATGTTAATGTTAAGCCGTTATTATAGTTCTTTGCATTTCAATAGATAACAATAGGATAATACAAGATCACTGAGAAATACACAATCACAATAGACACAACATTTATCCTGGGAAACCCTCTAGGGGAAGAAAACCCAACAAAAGTTCCTTATTATAGATAGCCAATACAATGCCAAGAGATCTCTTAAACTAATGCAGAAGATCCTCTCCTGGATATGCGCCACTCTCTCTCCTTCTTGTCTAACTGCAATTTCAAAACTTGTCTCACAAATGAGCAAGTGAGTTGTGTGTCTAAGTGAGGCGCTAGCCTCCTTATTTATACAAGACTGGCACGTGTGAAGTGTCTCTTCACTGGCAGGGCCGACTTCTCCAACTGGGTGGTTATAACCATCTTTATTATGTTTCGGGGCCTCTTTGATATCTTCTGGGGCTGACTTCTTCTTTTGCCTTTTACAATTACAATATGGCCAATCCACAAAAGGGGATTTGGTCCTTTTAAAGTAGCCGACATGATCAATCCACAATGGGGATTGATCCAATGAATAATATATCAAATAATAATAAGAATACACTTTGCAGTTACATTATTTCAACAGATGTACTCCCTCTTGATCCCTGCCTCAATACAAAAATCACTGAAATCCCTGGAGATGTACTCTCCTCCATTGTCTAATCTTAGCACCTTGATCCTCCTCCCAGTCAGGTTCTCAACCTAAGCTCTAAACTCTTGAAATATCGCAAGGAATCCATCCTTGGTTTTCAAGAAGTAGATCCACGTCTTTCGAGAGTGATCATCGATGAAGAGCACATAGTACAAATATCCGTTCAAGGAAGCAACAGTCATGGTTCCACAAACATCTGTATATATCAAGTCCAAGATTCCCTTGGATCTACTGTCACTGCTCGAAAATGACCCCTTGACATTCTTTCCAAGAGCACAACCTCTGTAAACACCATCATGCTCGATATGTATTTCTGGAAGGCCTGTCACCATCTTCCCCAAAGCAGGAAGGGCTCTATAATGTAAACGAGCAAGTCTTCTATGCCATAGCTCACTCAAGCTAATAGTATCATGTAACAAGGCCTGGATTGGTCGGATAGTCAATGTGTACAAACTGTTTTCTCGAACACCAATCACTCGGGCGTAATCCATGTGTGAGTTCTTGTGCCATGCAAGAAATTTTCCTTCAGAGAAGGTAACCTTGTAGCCTTTATCCTCTAAGGCAGAAACAGAGACAAGGTTCCTTTTCATCCCAGGTACATATAGTACCTCACTTAATTGAAGTGGTATGTCAGAATCTAGTTGGAAAGAAGAAGTTCCAACTCCCTTCACAGTATATCTGGCATTATCACCAAGTACAACATGCAAACGAGACTCTTTCTCTATAAGGTCTATAAGATGTTCTCTATATCCAGTCATGTGTCTGGAAGCACCACTGTCAATCAACCAAATATCACTATTAGTAGGAACAATACCTGAGAGTGATGAAATGAAGAAGATTGCTTCATCTTTTATGTCTTCATCTCTCTGATGTGGTTCTGAATCAACATCGACAGTGGATGCATGTTGTCTTCCTTTCTTCTTGGTAGGGCAATCTCTCACAATGTGTCCATACTTGTCACATCTGACACATTGAATCTTTGAAATGTCTTTTCTATGTTCATGACCTGAAGCTGCTGAAGTTTTCTTGTCTTTGAATGCTTTGCTAAAACTTCTTCTATTTCTCTTGCCTCTCTTTGTATGAGAAGCAAGGGCTTGATTGTCATCATGATGGGAGTCTTGCACACCTCTCACTATAAGTCTGGTTTCTTCCTGAGTGCAGTCTGCCCATAGACGATCAAATAGAGGTAAGTCTCCTCTTCCACTGATACTTTGAATGAATGGTTCCCAATGTCTTGGAAGTGCATTGAGAGTAATCATGACAAGCTCTATGTCTGTGGTGGTTTCTCCAATGGCACCTAACTGATCTCTGATCTCTGAAATCATCATGAAGAAGGTAGCAATGGTGTCAACTTTCGTCATTTTAAGATTTTGAAGTTGGTGTTTCAATGTGAGAGCTTTGTTAGTGTTGTTGCTCTCAAACATCGTCTTCAGTGCATCATACATTTGATATGCTGTCTTCAAGGTAGAGATGCGAGGTAGTAGATGATCTCTTACTGAATAGATGACTATCTTCCTAGCTTTGACATCGTCTGCCTTCCATTCAACCTTCTCTTCATTGTTTGTTGTTGCTAGTAGAGTCTTTTCTATCAATCTCAATAGGTCATCCTCTTCTAGAGTGATGTGTAATTTTGACTTCCAGGAGCTGAAGTTGCTCTATCCATCAAGCCTATCTTCCACCAAAGTTCTATTCCTCATGGCTTGTAGATTCTTCACAAACCCTAACAACTAGGCTTAGAAACCATAGCGTTTCTTTAAGAGGAAGTTCGTTGGTCTTATGACTGCCAACAAGAAGCCCTAGAGAGTCAAAGGAACCTCGACAAGCTATAAAAAATGCTCCAACGTTCTGCAGAAACCCTAAAACCGAAATTCTGTAGAAACCCTAGAAACCTTAGTGCCAAAAATAAAAAACTCCAATTTTTGATCTGAGAGTTGCAGTAAGTGCGCCAGACTAGGCCTTACCTGCCTGTGCAAAAATTAGGCCCAACATTCAAGGGGAAAGTGCTAAAACTAGCTTGACAAGGAAAATGGAGGGGGCCATTTTTGCAGTTGCAGCAAAAAGGTGACGACTAGCTTGGAATAGCTTGTGCAATGGCTCTTCAGGAACTCTGCTCTGATACCGTGTTGAATTTTTGATGCTTAGCTCAAGCACATGTAGTTTCTTTTCAATTTAGCATGAATTTGAACCATAAACAAGGCAACTACACTAGTTGCAGTAACCAAGATCACAAGAAGAATAGCCATGCACAAGAACACAAGAAGTTATTGTAGGAAAACCCTCCTCAATCAAGGGAAAAACCTAGCAATCCTTTGCTATAGAGTCAAGAGAAGATCACCCTTTCACCACAAACCCTAGTGCACACAAGAGGGTGCTCTATGACCAAGAAAGCTAGCGCCTAAGAGAAGTGCACACTTCAGCTGTACAAGTATGCTTGAGAGAATGATACAATGAAGAGTAAGTGATCCACAATGGGGATCAACTCTTATTTATACATGACCTAGCACATCAAATGGATGTGTCTATTGGCACAATAGGGCCGACTTCTATAACTTAATAATATAATTAATCTTTACGCAATATTAATTATCTTTACATGGTGGGGCGAACTTGTACCCTTCACAATACAAAATTAGGGTTACACAATAAATTTTACGCTTAGACAATATAGCAATGATCTCTCATATCCTCTAGTGCTCAGCCACTAGGGACACGTCCACTTGTGCTCAGCCACAAGGACGTCACTCTCAATAGATCAACTCAACTAAGTCCATAGGAGTATCATCTGGAGAGCCATCTCAAGTCGACTCAACTAAGTCCATAGGAGTCCGACAGGAGAGCATCTCAAGTCATCTCAACTCAGTCCAGAGGAGCACGACAAGAGACCACACACGTCATCTCAATTCAGTCTAGAGGAGTATGACACACCCATCACATGGGCTTTCTCACAGATCGTCTCAACTTAGTCCAGAGGAGAACGACCTGGAGAATGTATCATGAAGTTGCAATCATCAACAACATAGTCACTACTAGTGGATCACATCCACCACAGTAGCATACAGCTACTGTCCAGAGACATACAGTCTCCACAACAATCATATCATCTGATATCAACAATGTCATGATATGAACTGAATCATCTGGGCCACTCTTCCACTCACATCTGTGAGATCTGGAAGAGCATCTGCCCTCGGAAAGTTAAACATCAACCATGGGATGTCTGGACTATTGTTCTCAAGCATAGAAGAATCATTGTCCCCGATTTCTGAACCTGGACCATTCAACCTAACTGGGCCATTCTTTCGGCATGATTCACAGTGCAACTTGGAGAGAATGAGTCTGCCCTAAGGAATGACTGTCCTTGATTGTTGAACCTGGACCATTCAACCTAACTGGGCCATTCTTTTCGCACGATTCACAGTGCAACCTGGAGAGAATGAGTCTACCCTAGGGAATGACTTTTCAGACCATTTCCTATGGAAATAACTGTCCTGCACCAACCTTCTACATCGGACCATTCTTTGAAACTGCTCACAACTGTGAACTTCGAAAGAATGACTTTCCGGAGAGGCGAACCATTCTGCTTGACCACTTMTCAGAGTGACTGCCAAGGAGAATCACTGTCCTAGACCATTCCCCCACACTGGCCACASAGGGAATCGTTGTCTATGGTACATCAACAATCTGTCGAACCATGGCTGTCCGTTCTGGACCATTTTCCGAACTTGGAAAATGACTATCCATCATAAATCTTGGACCACTTTCCGAACTGGAAAGTGACTGGCCAACCTGGACCATTTTCCAAATTGGAAAATGAYTGTCCATCAAGAATCTTGGACCACTTTCTGGACTGGAAAGTGACTGCCCAACCTAGACCATTTTCCAAACTGKAAATGACTGTCCATATATCAATAACATATCAGTGCTCCCTCCCAACTTGGGGAGTAATCACTTCCCTTTCYAGTAAGGAAGTCATCTCCACGAGTCCCAACTTGTCCCTTAAGTACACAAAATTTTCATCTTGGACATAGGCTTTACCAAAAAATCTGCTATATACTCATCAATGGAGATATACTAGAGAACTACTTCTCCCTTCTGGACTTTATCACACAAAAAATAATGCTTGATCTCAATGTGCTCTGACCTGTCATGGAATACCGGGTTCTCTGAGAGCTTTACACAACTCTAGTTTATCACAATATATCACGGTCGAATCCAACACTTGATCAAACAGTCCAGAAACCGGCTTACAAAGCCACACTACTTCCATACAAGCATCACAAGGTGTAATATATTTTGCTTCTGCAGTTCTGAGTGCAACAAACTTCTGTTTCCTGCTTGCCCATGATATCGTGGCAAAGCTCAAACTGAAACATATACAAGAAGTACTTCTTCTATTATCTGCACTCCCTGCCCAATCTGAATCAATAAATCCATGCAGCTGTATATCATAACTCAAACGTCCCACGAAGATATTTCAAGGCATGCTTTGCAATTATTCAATTCTCATGGCTAGGTTCCACCTGGAACTGGCTCAACATGTTTACAACCAATCAATTACTGGTACAGGACGAGTCTACTGGATCAGAGTCTGTCAACTTCTTCAGATCTGTTATCATAGGAGTTTGCCATGGTTTTGCAATCCATCATCCCGAACTTCTGAAGAACCATTTCGATACACTTCCTCTGTCATAGGAAGTTTTCACCACGCTTCTGTTGTACATGAGAGGCTCTGCACCAGCTTGCTTGAATCCATACAAGGTCTTCTTCTATTTGCATACATGGGTCTCTTTCTGGTATACCTCAAAACCTTGAGGTTGTTCTACATATGTTTCTTCTTCAATTACTCCGTTGAGAAGAACAGTCTTTACATCCATCTGATGTAAACTCCAACCCATGGATACTGCAAGAGATATAATGGCTCAGCTAGAGGTATATCTGGTTACTGGAACAAGCTATCATCGTAGTCTTCTCCCTCCTTCTGGGGGAACCCTCTAGTTCCGAATCTCGCCTATCAATGCTTCCATTCTTAAGTCTTTTTCACAATTTCTCACATACATTGTTCTTCATCACAACTTCCTTCTATTCCTTTTGTTTGACTGCTTCTAGTGGGTTCAAAACATGCTGGTAGTCATATGATTCTCGGTATAATAATTGGTTCAATTTGGTTGTTCTGAATTTTCTTTCTTTCTTGGAATCTTCATGTTCTTCCTCATGCTTCTCTTCAATGTTGGAGTCCATGGAATCTTCTATAGATTCTATGCCCTTCCTTTCTGAAGGTTCCAACTTCTTCTTTTCATCATAGAAACATAAATGTAGATGGACAACCAAGGATATTCATGGCTTCTTTTCGAAGAAGACTTCTTCTATAGTCAAACTGAACACGTGCTGCTTATCATGGCTGCTACTTCTAATGAAGAACATGGAAAAATACTTCATAGTCTTCACGGGTTCTTTAATGGATCACATCATTGAGGATTAGCTCCCTTCTAATCCCAACTTCACGCCTGAATGAGCAATATGCATGCTCTTCTTTTGGAATTCTGCAATCAACTCCCTCCATTTGAGAGAGTCCATGCTTCCGTCTGCATCCTTCTTGCTTTCTGTAAAGTGTCACAAGTCTTTTCTAGTTTCCTCTTGATTACTGGCTTCTTTCTGGTCTGACTCCTTCCGGGTCTCTTCAAGTTTGGTTCTGATTGCGGCCCATCTAGCAGTTGTTACTTATATACAATTTTAATAGCTTCCATAGGGATTGTCACCAAAGGTAGTCAACGTACTTCATCCTTTTCAAATACATTACTAGTAGTCATTGTAATGGCAATCCTTATCTTGTTCTTCTCCCATAGGTATTGTTTCATTGGCACTGACCATCTTTTCTTCTAAGAAATAGATACACATGATATGTATGTAAACATGGTATCTGGAAGGACTATCTTACAGAAGAATATTGTTACCATGACTAGTAGAAGAAGTATGCTTCATCCTGCTTGACTTTCTTTGAGGGTTCCTTTTCTTTGGCAACTATTGCTTCGTGTGCATCCTTCCTTTTCTAACTTAGGAAACTGGTTCCAGTAGTGACCGTATTTTCGATAGTTGAAGCATTGTATTTTTGACATATCCTTTTCTTGATTTGGTTTCTTCCTTGAGCCAATCTTCTTCTTATTCCTGAATTTCTTGAACTTTGTTGTGTAGGCTTGATCATCGTCTTTCTTTTTGGATTTCTCTTTTGTGCTAATTCTTGATTCTTCTTGTGCACAACAAGTCCAAAGTTCTTCAAATGTGGGATACTCCATTCTTGTGTTCATTCTTGGGGCAAATGCATCCCATGTCTTGGGAAGGCCATTAAGTACTATATTTACTAGTTCCTTTTTTGAAATGATTTCCTCAATAGCTTGTAGTTGATCTCTTAACTGAGAGATTCTTACAAACTATGATGTTATGCTGTCATCATCATTCATTTTCATGTCACAGAGCTCATTCTTCAGACTCATCACTTGTCCAATATTTCTGACTGAGAAGAGGTTAGTTAGGGCATCGAACATCTTCTTAGATGAGTCAAGATGAGATATGTAGGGTATCAAATGGTCCTTTACAGAGTTCAGTATGATGCTCATAGCATTGATGTCATTGTCCTTGAACGTCTCCATAAATGCAACGTTCTGAGGTTCCTTCTCTTTTCCCACTTCAGACTGTGTTTCCATGATCTTTCCTTTCACGATATCCAACACTTTATTCTTGGCGAGGATGAGGTCAATTCTTGTCTTCCATGCTCTGAAGTTAGAAGCCCCTTCTAACCTATTTTCTGACTTCATTGAGTAAGTCATGACTGCTTTGACTTGGTCAACCTTTGACTTTGACCAAAAACTCAAACTTGACGCCTTGGCTTGCTGAGAGTATCAGGGGGTGCACTAGGCTAGGGCGCACTAGGTTATCCAAGAATTAGGTCAAGGCTTCACTTAAGGTGCCTCAACACGAGGGTTAGGCTTTCGTTGCTGCAACAAAACTTTGACTGCAACTGCAACTGAGCAAATCCTCCCAATCTACCTTCCAATGGTTAGACCATCTGAAGATAGTGTGGGCCCATAACTTGTTAGAATAATAGGTGTGCTCGTTTCACGGTAGACAATATAGCAATATTGTCACCCAACCATAGGCACAAAGGCCACCCCCAAATACCTTAACCTTGACAGACAAAATAATTCTGGAAGCAAACCCTAGAACCAATAGCCAACCAAGGTAGCATACCTCTCTCCAAAGCTAGCGTACCAAGCAGAAGGTCTAAACCATAACCAGGCAGGAAGTCCAACCATAACCAAAGACCAAGTCACCATTGCAACAATTGCATCTCTCCTCCAGTCATGTGCACCACTTGTCCTTATGCAATTGTGATAGTGAGTGTGACAAATGAGCTCTAGCACCCTCTTATTTATAGTCCTCCAAGTGACCTAACTGGGCCGACTTCTACTTCTGGAGGATAATAATTTAATATAAATTATTATCTTGAGCCGACTTGTCTTCTAAGGTTATTTCCTTACCTTCTAGGGTTTCTCTTACTTCCCGGAATATTCTAGACTCGTCAAAGGTTACACGTAGAGGTTAATACCTCCCGTAGCTACCATAATATCAACATTCATGTGACGTGTTTTTTTTGTAAAGTAAGTAAATATAAGAAAAATAATCATGTAGTTGAGCATAGGTTCAATGTGTTAATAGTGAGTTTGGATCCGTTTTGGTAATGCAGTGAGTCCTATTCTGGAGAGATGACCATTGGAATATTCATGGCAGTTCACAAAAAGTAGGGAATAAAGAAATTCTCATATTGCCATGTTATCATCCTGAGTTTGTTCTATTTCTGTGGATTATGCCTTTTTTTCTGGTGAGATGACCATTGGAATATCCAAGCCAGTTTACAGATTAAGTAGGGAACCATCGTAGATCCATCTTAATTCCGGATCTATCATGCGCCGATGGGCATCAAATCCCTCTAGATGCAAACAATTTTTAGAGTACAAAACCTGTGGAAAAGTTTGGATCTACGCTGGTTCTTATATCAACCTTGTATAAATAAAAAACAATTGAAAGTGAAAAAATTATTATGGTTAAAACATTTGATGGTGGGTTGAGTATGAGGGAGATGTTTAACCATAATAATTTTTTCACTTTCAATTGTTATATATATATATATATATATAAAGTTGATATTGAAATATTTTACTTGCTACTAATATTTTTTTAAATGACATGTGTTAACTCCATATTAAACATTGAAGGAATTACACATCTTCTTCATCTAGAGAAGTAGGCACGGAATAAGATTTTTTTTACTTTCAATTACTCTCTCTCTATATAAAGTTGATATAAAATATTTTTTTAAATGCCACTTGTCAACCCCATGTTGAGCACAAAAGGAATTACACATCTTAATACTCTGCTGTAAAAAGTGTCTTTTGGCACAATACACTTTTTTTTTACTTTCACTTTCACTTGATATATATATATACATAAAGAAGATATTAAAATAGGTGGACATGGAAATATTTTATTTATGGCTCGCATTGAAATTATTTTTTCTTGTTAATATTTTTTTAAATTCTGCATGTCAACTCTGTTGAGATTTGGGTACCTTGGAAAGTGGTCCCCATGTGTTTATGAGTCTCTAAACACAAAGGGGAAGACTATTACCCTTGTTACTTTACTTTATGATTCTAATTTCACTTTGACTTAGGAGATTTAAGTCAAAAGTGAAATATGTCACTTAAGTCATTAAAGTGACAATTAATTCACAAAGTCTTTGAATTAATAGACATAAAACAAACTAAGGAAAGTGGGTTTCCTCAGTGAGATTTAGGGATTGAATCTCACCCATTGATTAGACTTGGCTAGATTGGATCTAGGCCATTGATCTTTTATGGTTTGGCCAAAGGAGGCTAAAGGAGGGTATAGTGCATTTATGAGACTCATTCTTCACTTGAGAGGAGAGGAGAAGAGGAGGAGAGCTTGGGCACATTTCTTGAGGAGAGGAGGGCACACTTGTTTGAGGGTTTGAGGAGGAAACCATTGCTTGGGTTGAGCTTGCATGGAGAGGTCTTCCATGGAAGATTGGCCATCACCTTTGTGAGGGCGCATACTAGAAGAGGAAGGGCACATATGCTAGAGGAGGTGTGCATCTTGTGGAGAGGGACACATCTAGTTGTGGAGGGCTCTTCCTTCTTGTGATAGGCTCACTTGTCTTGGAGAGGCTTACTCTAGAGTTTTAGAGGAAGCTAAAGTGAGTGAGGGTGCATGCACTTTGGTTGAGGGTGCATACATCTTGGAGGAGGGCGCATTTGCTTGAGGAGGGGCACATTCTTGGAGGGAAGGCGCATCAAGCAAAGGGAAAGCGCTTACTTTGGTGGGTTTTATCTTGTTGAGAGGAGGAGCACTTCATGGGAGATGGAGGGCGCTTGGCAAGGGAGAAACCATCACCTTATTGAGTTTTGCATGAGGGGGCGCACTTGAGGAGAGGGGCGCACCATCATCTTGTGGGAGGCTTTCTTGAGAGGAGGGAGCTACTACAAAGGGAAAGACAAAGGCAAGGCAAGAGCAAAGGTCAAGAAAGAGCAAAGTCAAAGCAAAGGCATTAGGAAAAAGACAAAGGCAAGCAAAGGAAGAAAGGCACACCAAGGCAAGGGGTGCCTTACTTCACAAGGCTT
>JASDQU010501459.1:13592-50128 GCA_032191745.1 Picea mariana | reverse complement strand
AGTTCAGGATTGATTTTTTTACACATGTGGACAACCTCTTTTCACACATGTGTGGACAGGAGTGAGGCTATATTTCACGACCTCTTTTCACACCTATATTGTTAAGAGTGAGGTTGGTGTTCATTTGCCTCTTTTCACACCTGTGTTGACAAGAGTGAGGCAACGTTTCTTTGCAGTTGGAGCATCAGTTTATGTGCAGTTTGGCAGTGATTTCAGCATCTCAAATGCGTGCAGAGGATAGGCTAGTTGGAGCTAGCAACTGGTTGCCTTGGAATGCGAGGATTGTCTTTGTCTTGGAGGACCTCGAACTATGGGATATAGTTGAGGCGCCTGTGGCTGTTCCTCCTGCTACTGCTCCCATCTTTTTAGCAGAGTTCAGGAAGAGGAACAACAAGGCAAAGAGGACGATATGTGATTCAGTGCAGGATCACATCATTCTCCACTTGACTGGGAAAACTTGGGCATATGAGATGTGGGCATCTCTATGTAAGCTTTATCAGAGCTCTAATGAGAATCGAAAGATGGTTCTTCATGATCGACTGAGGGGCATTCGCATGCTCCAAGATGAGTCAATTACTTTTTTCCTTGGTCGATACACCCAGATCAGAGGCGAGCTTGGAGCCGTTGGAGAGGTGGTGGAACCCATTTCTATGGTGAGGAAAGCCTTAAACAACTTTACCAAACCATGGGTCCTTTCGTTCGTGGCATTGTTTCTAGGGAGGTCATGCCCACATGGGAGAGGATGTGGGATGACTTCGTTCAGGAGGAGACTAGACTTGTGGTAGAGGCTTCTAGACAACATCAACAACAGACAGTGCAAGGTGATGAGGATCTTGCTCTTTGGACAAAGGGAAAGAAGAAGACCAGCCGAGGAGGTCGGCAGGATCCCAAGTTTGGGGCCCCACCACGGGGAGGAGAGAGCAACAGTGGGCAGAAGAGAGAGTACAACGAGATGCTTTTCTTGTGGAGAGATGGGTCACTATGCAAGACAGTGTCCCAAGAAGAAGAAGAAGCAACAAGATGTTTCAACAACGACAACATAGGAGCTTGAGTTCGATACACAGTTTGCGAGAGAGTGTGTATTCACTAGTTCTTTGTCAGCTGTTACACCATCCAACATTAGATGGGGAGACAGAGATGAGGATGACCTACTGATTCATAGCAGTGATTCAGAGGGAGCTCAGACTCAGGTTTCATGGACACCATCTTCAGAGGGGGTGACTGGTCCACTGGGGACAACTTCAGTTTCAGAGTTGTCGAGACAGAGGGTTGGTGCAGGGGCTTCAGAGCATTAGAGATTGATAAAGAGGAGCGACAGGGCACCACAGAGGCTTGAGCCTCACTTGGCTACAGAGACGGGCAGATCGGGTTCTAGATCCACTTCAGGTGGAAGCTACTTGGCGAGAGGCCAAGTTGAGGATCTTGGTGAGATGTCGAGATCCAGGTGCTCTTGGTGAGATTCCAAGAGGGGGAGACTCTTGGTGAGATGCCAAGAGAGTGACTCTTGGTGAGATGCCAAGAGTAGTGACTGTTGGCGAGATGCCAGGAGGTAGAAATCCTTGGTGGAAGACCAAGGTGGAGATCTTTGGTTTGATACCAAGATCTAGTTGATTTTGGATAGGTGGAGAGACACTTCCATCTATAGATCACGCAGATTGAGCAGATCTGTGACAAAGACTACTTTCATTGATCAAGGTACAACCATACTCACCGAGTATATGCCAGGAGGCAACCATGTCCTCTATAGGGATGATATTGGTGGTGACGGGCACTTTCCTTGGTAAGAGGGAGTGTTGAGATTTAAGTACCTTGGAAAGTGGTTCCCATGTGTTTATGAGTCTCTAAACACAAAGGGGGAGACTATTACCCTTGTTACTTTACTTTATGATTCTAATTTCACTTTGACTTACGAGATTTAAGTCAAAAGTGAAATATGTCACTTAAGTCATTAAAGTGACAATTAATTCACAAAGTGGGTGAATTAATAGACATAAAACAAGCTAAGGAAAGTGGGTTTCCTACGTGAGATTTAGGGATTGAATCTCACCCATTGATTAGACTTGGCTAGATTGGATCTAGTCCATTGATCTTTTAGGGTTTGGCCAAAGGAGGCTAAAGGAGGGTATAATGCATTTATGAGACTCATTCTTCACTTGAGAGGAGAGGAGAGGAGAAGAGGAGAGCTTGGGCACATTTCTTGAGGAGAGGAGGGCGCACTTGTTTGAGGGTTTGAGGAGGAATCCATTGCTTGGGTTGAGCTTGCATGGAGAGGTCTTCCATGGAGGATTGACCATCACCTTTGTGAGGGTGCATACTAGAAGAGGAAGGGTGCATATGCTAGAGGAGGCGCGCATCTTGTGGAGAGGGAGCACATCTAGTTGTGGAGGGTTGTTCCTTCTTGTGATAGGCTCACTTGTCTTGGAGAGGCTTACTCTAGAGTTGTAAAGGGAGCTAAAGTGAGTGAGGGCGCATGCACTTTGGTTGAGGGCGCATACATCTTGGAAGAGGGTGCATTTGCTTGAGGAGGGGCGCATTCTTGGAGGGAAGGCGCATCAAGCAAAAGGAGAGCGCTTACTTTGGTGGGTTTTATCTTGTTGAGAGGAGGCACGCTTCATGGGAGATGGAGGGCGCTTGGCAAGGGAGAAACCATCATCTTATTGAGTTTTGCATGAGGAGGGGGCGCACTTGAGGAGAGGGGTGCACCATCATCTTGTGGGAGGATTTCTTGAGAGGAGGGAGCTACTACAAAGGGAAAGACAAAGGCAAGGCAAGAGAAAAGGTCAAGCAGGAGCAAAGTCAAAGCAAAGGCATCAAGAAAAAGACAAAGGCAAGCAAAGGAATAAAGGCACACCAAAGCAAGGGGTGCCTTACTTCACAAGGCTTGTGGGGAGGTCTTCAAGGAACTCCAAGGCATCCAAGAGTGGTTGCTATTGTACCAGGTTCACTTGTATATGTTTCCTGTGTTGTACATTTTTCTTTGAGGCCTTCTATATATATCTGCTCCAAACTGGTTTTCCCCATGGGGGGGTTTTTCCAGGGTCATGTTGACCAAAAACATATGTGTCAATTTCATGCATGCTTAGAAGTGTAGATCAACATTTTAAAGTTAAAAGATCTAGAGGTAGTGTTATTTGTTTTGATGTATATTGCATGTGCTAACATTGAGTAAAGAAAACACTTGCAAGGGCACCTCAAAAGGACACTTAACCTTCAAAATATTGAGCTGAAAGTTGGTGACTGTTTGCTGTCCTAAAACAGCAGCAAGGGACAGCCACAGAGTTGAAACTTAGAGACAAACTAAGGTCAAAGACAGATCTTAGTTGGCAGCCTCATAGGACCTCAGAAAATCTACAAACTCCATATTAAGCATTGAAGGAATTACACATCTCCCTCATTAGTAGAAAGCACCTATCAATGAAAGAATACTTTTTTTACTTTTAATTACTCTCTCTTTCTCTTGCTCTCTCTATATACCAAGTTGATATAGAATTATTTTACTTAAGGTGGATATTGAAATATTTTATTTCTGGCAGATGTAGAAATATTTTTTAAATTTCACGTGTCATCTCCATATTAAGCATTGAAGGAATTACACATCTCCCTTATACTCAACGGCAGAACATATATTTTCACACAATAATTTTTTTTTTACTTTCATTTGCTTTATATATATATATAAAGATGATATTAAAATATTTTAATTAATGTTGACATAATTTTTTTCTTATTAAGATTTTTTTAAATGCCACATGTCAACTCCATATTAAGCATTGAAGAAATTACACATCTCCCTCATACTTGGAAGTAGAATTACCTATGAAGGGAACAAGAATTCTCTCTCTCTTTCTCTCCCTCTCTCTATTTAATGAAGTTGATAGAAAATTACTGTACTTAAGGTGGATATCAAAATATTTTAGCAATTGAAATATTTTATTTATGGCATATTAAAATATTTTTTTGTTATTAATATTTTTTTAAAATGCCACATGTCAGATCCATGTTGAGCATGGAAGGAATTACACATCTCCCTCATACTGCGATGTAGAATACTAGAAAGTGCCTTTCAGCGCAATAAAGAAATTCTCATATTGCCATGTTATCATCCCAAGTTTGTTCTATTTCTGTGTATTATGCCTTTTGTTCTATCCTTCTTGGAGGTAAAAGGGATTATGCACTTAAAGAGAAGCATACAATATATGATAAATTTGGATAATTTGACATATACCGCTTATGCTTCTCTGCAAGTAGTTCTAACTTCTAAGTTATCTAAGCAAATCATTTGATTAGGAATCCAAGGGATTACTCACAGTAACATAACTGAGGTTGAATATTTATGAGTCTGAAAATTTTCAGTGCCTAGTATAATCTTCATCAGTATTATTCAATAGTAACATTCCTAGACTGGATTATACCTGTTGTTCTATCATTCTTTGAGATAAAAGGAATCATGCACTTAAAGAGAAGAATATGGTATATGACAATTTTGGATAATTTGACATCCACTGCATATGCTGTTTTGCAAGTAGTTGTTATCTAAGCAAATCATTTGATTAGAAATCTAAGGGATTACTCAAAGTAGCATAACTTGTGGTTGAATAATTATATCTTAGTCCGAAAATTTTCAGTGCCTAGCATAGTCCTCATCAGTATAATTCAATAGTAACATTCCAATGTCTAGGATAAACTTTAGATGCCACATTAAAGCCCATTTTGGCCATTAACTATGATATTTTATAGCAATTGTGGGCTTCTTAAAACACTAAAATAGATTTGTGCCATTTAATTGTGTATAACAATGTTGACTTTTTTGAGAATATTCTTGTGGTTCAGGCAAAGGAGGACCTAAGAGCAGCAGTAGATCTTTATATACATACAGTTTTTGTACTCATTTTGATTTCCACATCAGTCAAAGACCAGTCTGCTTATTTAAATGTCTGGGCTACCATGACATCTGTCTGTGCCACTGAGCTAGAACATGGTTTTAATGTGTGGAGTCGAGCATTAGATGCAAACGTTAACATGCATATTTTAACTCATCCTCAAGGTCAGTAATGTGTAGATTTTAATATCCATTTAAAGTGGTTATGGTCTGTCAAACGTCATGTTTTCAAGAGTGTTCTGTTTTTTTATTTTTATGCAGAGTTATTATTGAGACACTGCTGATGATCGCAGTAATGAATTCACTTGTTTTGTTCCTCTTTTATTGTTTTAATGCAAAGTTATGTGCGTTTTTAGATGTATTAAAGTTTAATCCTGCCATTTTCACAGGAAAGAGTTACTTTGCTTCACTAATAGAGGTTTTCAGAGTCTCAGAGATTCTTAGATCATCAGTGAAGCTTTACAGACCCTGGATGTTGTTAAATCCAGATCAGGCAAAATATATTTCTCTCAATTTGACAAATTGCATGGCTACTTGGGTTGAATCCGGCTTAAAAGAAGCTGTGTGCAATAGTCTTGCTAACTATAATGTTGAGAATCCATTTTCTTCAACAGTCTTGAAAAACATGGATGACATATTGAAGGGAGTTGAATCAATGGAACAGATACATCTTGCTAATGCACTATTCAGTGCTGCCGGAGAGAATCAACAAGTTTGTAGACTATCATTACTACCTGCAAATATTTTTGAAGGTAGGTATAGTGTTAACAGCCTTTTTTCAGAACATTGAAGTTTCTCCATTCTCAGTAAAGTTTTCTTTGGTTGTCCAAGTTTTTTTTCTTTTCTTCCTTTAAATATAATTTGTTTGACATGAAGATTCAGGACCTGACTTCATTTTGTGTTTTAACTACATTGAATTGATTCCAATATTGCATGATTGAAGTAGGTTTTAAAGTAGCAGACTGGAGTGGCCAATATTATTTCCTTCCACTGGCAAATTTGTGGGCAAATTGTGTTTCCTGCGAGCCTCCACAATTGCCTATAATTGAGTTCAGTCGTTGAATATCAATCCATCTGGGAGACTATGTCATTATTCATGTTCATCCTTTGAAGATTTTGTCATGCAACACGCTCAGATGGCTAACCTTTTAGCAGTTTGAACTCAGTCCCAGAAGTTTGAAATCAAGCACATTGGATACCCGGGACATTATTGTTGTGTCAAAAGCTGACAAACTAAAAGCAAGTGCAATGGCTCATATTGTATTGATGTCCACGTATTTGGTCATTCTTGATGCACAATGTAATCTTCTTTCTCGATTTTAAGCTTGTCAGATTTTGGGCTCAAACATCACTCAGCAGTTATTAGGTGCCCACATTCTCTTCGTGGCTTGGGACTTTTGTGCCAGCTTTGTGTAATAATGATTGTCTTGGTGATTCAGGGAATGATCCAAATCATCTTCTCTTTCTGCCCCAACCAGAGGGCAGGTCCTATTTCTATGGGATTTAGTTCATTGATGTAGATAAAGTTAGATATGACAGTCAAAATGGCCAGTGTCATTGATAGGGAAATTAGATACTCTAGGGACATTGCAGCCTACTGCATGGTAAAATAAAGGGCATGCTAGAGGCATTAAATTCAGAAAACCTATTTAATGCCATGCCAGAGTGGAGTCTATGTTGATTTAGTGGATGATTTGTTGCCGTCTTTTCAGGTTCAAGTCGTGGATCCTGTATCATAGTATTCATGTTAAAAAATGAGGTAACCTGTTCTTTCACATTCCTTTGTAAGATCAATACTTTTAATAGGAGTCTGCTGAAGTCAGATTTATTTGAACGAGTCAATCTCATCTTTTTGTTGTATCATGGCATTTGGATTTGTATTATTTATTGATTCTTGAACTTGATTAAATGTATAATGTATATCTCTGGCTCACAATTTTGAACTTCTGACGTAACATATTGTAGAATTTTGGACAGAATATTTTTCATTAGTTATACCAGGTTTTCTATTTTGAATTTTTGGGTGATGGCCCAGCGTTTTCATAATGATCTGTACCATTGTGATTCCACTTTGTAATTTGGATTCACCTTGCTTAGCAAAAAACAATATAAAATTGCCAACATGGAAATGTAACTAAGCAGCAAAAAACAATATAAAATTGCCTACATGGAAATGTAACTAGTAAAAAAAGTTTACATTCTAGCAATAGGAAACAAAAATCAATAGTACCCTTGGGAGCAATTAATTTGTGAACTTTTGGATACCCCTTGAGATATTACAATGTAGAACAATAATATAAATGAGATCAAGAACTTATTAAGGCATGGCACAAATCAAGCATGTGGCTAAATGGCAAGTTGTTCTAGACATAATTGAAGGTAGCCCAACTATTGTTAGAATTTGTTGTCACTTTTGTCTTTATGATACCGTGGGTTTTTTTATATATACAAAGATATCTTAGATTAACAAAATTTTCTGTACAAAGCCCTTGGCTATTGTCATGGGCCTGGCGAACCTATGGTCCGACGACGGAATCACCCGACGTTCCCAGTCATCGTGCGACGCCACAATCGTTCATTTGACAACAAAGCTACACCGAACTACTTAATCCAGACTATGCCTTACTTCAATACATCTTTGTTTATTACTTATGTTATGTCTGCGTTATCTTATACTTAGCTACAAAAGTAAAAGAAACCATTCAAGCAAAGCAACAAGACGAAATGTATAAGTGGGCGGCCAAACCGGCCTGAAACACATTTCTTTATAATCTTCCAAGGAACCGAGCCACAACTCTTGTTACAACAAAAGAAAAAACATAGAGTGCATGGCTCAACATTACTTGACCTCTTCGTGGTTCTGCTCCCTGACTCGTCGTCGTCGCAAACTTGCTATCATGCTTAACGCATCTCTCATCTGCCCATCTTCTGTTCACAACCTTCGCTACAACTATGTGATCGTCCCTACCTCCTGCCAAGTCTGCGCACACTTCATGTGCTTGCACTTGAGTCTTGGTTTGACTCCATCGCAGAGCGCCCATATGTCACCACCAAGACTTCCGCGGACCTTCCACTGCATGAGTGCCCTTTTCTTCCTTGACCGTCTTCGGTGGTCTTGCCAGACCTGCGGAGTGCCCATTGCAAGTTTTCTTCTGCAGCCTCGGATTCGGTGCGACTTGCGACACTCTTTCATCTTCACAAACTTTCACCCTTCCTCAACTCCCTTTGTCTAGATGAGCTTTCCCAACCTGCCTCAGTACAACCATCCCCAAGGCAACATAGGTTACCCTCCAGGGTCTACTTGGCTCCTTGGGGAGGGAGCTCACCCTCCTTTCTTGGTTGCTGCCTTAGAACTCCAATCTACGATTATGAGAGAAGTCACCCGCCTTCCTTGGTCGTTTTGCCAATGCCTTTCTCACTTGGTTATATAGGTGCGCACTTTTCCTTCGTGACACACCTATCCCAACCGACGTGTCCCTTCTTTCACAAGCCGACACACACTTTTCATCGTTTGTCCACTTTCGCAACTTGAGTCGACTCTTCAAYGGGCGCACGCCCCTATCTCGTGCGTGCTCCAACCCARCTGACATTGCTCTTCGGTTAAAGGCGCCCAACTTGTGCCTTCGTTCGTTTCCTTTCCCATTCGCATCGCAAGGTGTTCGTCACACGTTTGGGCGTTTATCTTGCTTTAGCCGACCTGTCTTAYCGATGGGGCGCCYAAAGCTTCTGTGGGCACCCATCCTTGGTTTCSCATCTGTCAAGCCATCTTTTGTGCGTTCCCTTGAGCGCRCAAGMCTTCGTCGCACTCAACTTCAACTATTTGGTTCTTCGGTGGGTGCCCATGTCTTCGTCGCACGCCCACCCAACTRGTTCTTTGATCAAGTCACCACTTAATCTTCATCGCAAGTCACTCAGTGAAGTCGTACTTGGCATCACATTGCGCGCCCAAGTACCCTGACTTAACCGAATGTTCGCTAACTCACCCGTTCCGCATGTCTTGGCTTGTGGAGGCAATGTGTGTTCCCAGGTCAAGTCCTAGGTCATGACAACTATGCTTGGAGGGCAGGATTTGATCCACAAGGTGGGGTTCTTACATCTTTTAGAGCCCCAACTCTTTAGAGTTCTCTAAACAAAATTTCAGAATTCCATTCATACTCCTGGGCATGCTTCTACTCTCAGATAGTAAGGAAGTTGAGAAACACACTGAAAGCCAAGTTTGCAACAAAATCCACATATAAGAAAGCGAGTGAAACGGCTACAAATTACATACCGCTCACAAGAGTGTTTAGAATATGAGCTTATGGACTAATGATCGATGTTTGGTCAACAACTTGCACACAGGTACTCTGATGTAGGGGGTTTGGCAAACAAACATGCTTGGTGCACATCAAACAACTAACGGATTGGGTTCGAGAGCCTTGACCTTGGGGGCCAGGGGTCCAACTCACAAGCTTAGGAATCCTGACAAGTTCTTGTTAGATGGGAGCCCGTGGGCCATCTAATTGACACTGATCGATAACCCACACTTTCTTCTCTCTTTTGACAATTATTGAGGATGAGGAATCACAGTGTATTTCCACCAGGTCATGGGATTGAATGGAAATACCTGACAAAGGAAAAAAAATGGTATCTCGACAAGCAATTTGATGTAGGTCACATTTCAAACTTCACCTAGGTCATGCATGCTACAACAAATGAAGTGTAAATCAAATGCAGTTGTTTCGAGGATGATTTGGTTGTCCAAGGTAGTATTGGTGGGAAGCTCTTGTAGTTTGCTATGGATAGAGCCTTGCAATTGGGTGAGATGAAAATGGTTGTAGCAACATGGGAGATGAAATTGGAGCTAATGAATGTATAAAAGGAGGAGCTTATTGTTAATGTAAATTGAGTTTCTCATTTTACCTTGTAATCTTGACTTTTGATAACACATTGTGTCAACTTTGTTAGGTGAGTGCACGCCTTCCCACCTACTTATCTCCTCTATTAGTTGATGTTGACTAGTGGCTATGTTGTTGGTTATCACTGTTAGATATAAGACACAAAGATGATACTATTAAGCTGTTATATTGTTAGATGCACTGCTCTTATATAATAGAGTCAATGTCTTTGTAATAGAGAACCCTTTATATTCAATACATTGACTTTATGTGGTTTAAATATGTCTAGGTTCATATATGATCTAGGGTAAAACCCAAATTTCACTTGTTATCAGAGCAGGTTTAGGCTTAACTCTCTCATGAGAGGTCCCGAAGTATGTGATCATAGACTCCATTTGTGTGTTGTTGCATATCCTAATTCTATTTGCAACACTTACTATAGTGTTTCTTCTAGATTTGAAATGCAACCACTACTTCTTGGGTCTATGATTGATGGTTCATTGTGCCTCCAAATCAACAATTTGGTTGGAGTTTTATTTGACGTTGTAATATTTAAATTATCCTAACTTTTAATTTGAAAATAATTTAGATCTGAAATTTTAACTTACAAGGACATTTCTCCAAGTAAAATTTCAGCGCATTTCAATGATTTGGCGGAATTATTGTTGAAACAATTCAATCAGCTCCAATTTGCACAGTGGGTAAATAATTGCATGGATCTTTGTCTAGGAAACTCATATGGATCTCAAATTTTAATTGAGCACTGGGAGAAGGGTGACCTAACTCACCAAGTTTGAGCACCAACAATCATGTTATGAGGGAGATATAATCAAAAGACATAGCATTGTTCTCCTTTGCTCTAAAGACACTCTATGACTCCAGAAATTCATTCTGCCTCTGTTTCATCTCCAATGAAAATAAAGACATGGTTAGCTTATATCCACTTAGACTTGAATCTGGTTTTCTTAGATTTCAATTTATTTGATTGTATAGAGAGATCTGATCCAATGAAGAAAGGGGAAGTCACTTATACGAGAAAAGAGATATCAAACATTGTACATTTTTATTTTTCCAATTTCATGCAATTTAATTATATTTCATGCTTTAAGATCCTCTCTTATTTAGCCAAGGGTGTTTTGGTGTGCCATATGGACATGTTAGAGGGGCTCAATGTAAAAGGGACAAAATATATATTTTTGGAGGTAAATGTTTTTTCCTCAATTTATTCTCTCATAAGGTTGAGGATTTGTTTTTTGGCATAACCTTTCATTGGAGTATCCAATTTGAGTACTGTTAGGTGCATTGTGAAGGGCATTTTGGTGGATTTCCAATGGTCGATTCCATGCCACACCTTGTCTGTCTTCTTGAGATCTTTTTTCTTTTTTTCTTTCTTGTAAGGAGTCCTAGTGACATCCTTTTACCATTGGCATATGAGCTCCAATTTCATATTTGTTAGTTGCCTTGGGAACTTGGTTCAATACACTTTCCAATACGTGGCTACACTCTTGTTTGATTTTTTTGAAAATTGCCTTTATAATCCTCATACTTGTATTGTGTACCTCATTAGGTCTTGTTGTGGGGACCCACTTTGTGGATTTTTGTCACCTACTTTTTTATGGCATATTTTGGACGTAACTTTTTATGAAACCAATTGGGAATCTTGCCCAAGCAGTGGATCTAGACAACTTGTGTAGAATTTGATGAGTTTTTCGCTAAGTGGAGTAGTTGGCCAATTTAGTGACTGTCATCACTATCGCCATCACCAACATTGTCGAGACTTTCTATGCATTTTTCAAACCCACTCATCATCATAGGAGCCTCTTTGGTTGCTCATCTATTTTAGAGCAATTTTTCTTTGGCTCAATAAAAACTTTGATGTGAAACAAATGGGCCCACATTTCATTTCTTATCTCATGCTTCCATTTCTTTAGCACAATAATCATGAGATCTGATTACTTGCTTGTACATGGGTGCCTTATTTGGCACATTGTTTGTCAGGACCCATATTGAGGATTGTTGTATTTGTCTTCTTATGATGACATCCTTTGATGAATCTCTCTTGGTCATGTAATCTCAAGTAGTGGATTTTGACCACTAGTGTAGATACTTTGCAATTGTTGCTAGGGGTTTGCTTTGTTAAAAAATAGAGCACAAGCAAGACAAGACAAGAATAGGCAGAAAAGGCTTTATACCATTATGTACTAGTGTCTTGATCTCATGATATCAATTTATAATACATGGATTTGACCACTTTTAGATCTAGATCTCACCAACAACACATCAATGGATCATGACAACACCTCATCAACAGATAAGAATTACAACTCATAAGTAGGTGGTCTTGGACTTTGTGATTATCTAGGGACTTATAGTCTAACAATTCTCCTATCAATCACAAGTCAGAATAATTGTACTAGTAAGGAAACAATAATTGGTGTCATCTTCAGTCTTCAATTTGAAAATTTGGAATTGAGCTTTGATGAAGATATGCCTGAAAAACCACCAATATCTAGATGCTAAATGGTTCATCTAAAGAGAGTAGAATCTTTGGAAGTAAACATTTTCCATGTCTGAACATTCCCTTGTTATTTTGGTGAACAAATAGGATCATTAAAGTTCTCTATGAATTTGGACACAATTAGGTGTTGACTAGCATCCTGATGAATAGTTGATTTGATTGTATATAACTTGTTGATGAGACTAGTTGTCATACTTGAACTCTCAATTGATGATTAAATTTTGATTGTGGTAGGACTTCAAAACTTGAAGCTTGACTATCATCATCGATATTTGATATTCCCCTTGTGAGGTGCAAGGTGAGAAGTTTTTGAAGGGACACAAGATTGAACTTTTGGACCCTTATGTTCTTTAATGATATCTGGTGGTTTTTGGTTGAGCACTAACCTTTTTGACTTGAACAATGTGGTAGTTTTGGTTGACCACTAACCATTTTGAGGATATACTCGCCCCTGAAGTTGTTGGAGGTTATCTTGTTGTTTTATCAATGTACTCCCCCTCTTGAGATGTAGAGAGTATCATCTATAGATTTATGTTTCAATTTAAAAAAACATGTAGAATTGGGCTCAGATCATGCCCAAAATCATTTGGAATAGCTGTTTGAAAGCCTTTTTTTTCCCAGTCATTTCTCCATGCAAATGTGTCTTTACCTGTGTCTGGACTAGAGCCAATAAGACTTATGTAGCTTCTTTACTTGATTCCATTTTCAAGAATTTATCCATCCATAATGGATAGATTTTTTTGTTCCTTTCGACATTTTTCAGAGAGGTGATTTTTCTTTCCACAATAGAGACGAAGATGGAGATCAAAACATTCTTCCCAAGGTTTGACAACCATCTTGGAAAGATCATTTTGTGAACCTTAACTTTGTTCTTTTGTATCTTGGAMTTTACTTTGGCTACTGCTGYTGTTGTTATTCTATGCTTCTTCTTGGGACTTATCTTTGATAAATATTTCCTCCATCAATTGAATGGAATATTCCATATCTTTCGTGTCTTTTGTATTAGCCATCAAGTCTTYTGTATCACAATTGGCATTGACCATCTATATTATGCCTTGTATGTCACAAGTCACATCAACCTTTTGCATGATTTCATTTGTATCACATGTATCAAACTTTTGGATAAGCTCATCTATATCACATGTTGCATGAAACTTTTCTATTAGATCTTCTATGTCACAACTTGCATCAACCTTTTGGATAAGATCATTTGCTAATTTTATTGTATCAACCATGTGATCAATTACATTTTGTTTTTGAATTAATTTCCACTAAAGCGTTTTAATTTGATTCTGCAATTCATGGTTGTACGCTTGCAATTCCTTGAGTTTCTAAGAGACATTTTGTAAATGCTTTTCTGCTTTACTCATTTGTTATTTTTCTCATGCTCGCTTGTATTTTTTCATTTGCACTCACTAATTTGCACTTTATTCTTTTATAACACACTCTCTTGATATGATGTTACCTTAGGGTTTCAGGTACTACTGATCCTGCACCATAAAGTGTGATTACAATGAGTTAATTTCGATAACTCTCTTGACCTCCTAATTCAAATTTCAGGCAGGTCTTGATGATAATTTTCACATTTGACTTTGAAAGAGTTTTGCAACTTTGCCCTTTGTACAATACAATGCTCAGATTCAATGATTTATCCTTCAATTTTTACTATTCAATGATCAATTTAAGTCTTCAAAAGACTATTGTCTCTGATATTTTGACAATGCTCCAAGCAACTTTTGTCCTCTTGTTACATGAGTTACATGTCGTGAATGATTAATTTGATTTTAACACCTTGTTACTCTATATGTGTTGTGTATTGTTTGCCAAATGAAATATGAGAGTAAAAAAACTAGACACAAAACACAATCACACATAAGTGTACAATATTCCGTAGACCCCATTATTCAAATTTCGAGACAAGTCTAGGAACATCCACCTTCCACCTTGACAAAATGATATTTCTATTAAAACATTTGGTACATCAATTTTTCCACTAGTCTTTTGTTCTCCTTTTCAATGAAGAGATGTTCTCCTTTTCAATGAAGAGATATAGAGTCTTATTTACTAGTATTTTGTTCTCCTTTTCAATGAAGAAATATTCTGCTTTTCAACGAAGTCTTCAATTAAGAAATATTCTCCTTTTCAATAAAAAAATACAGAGTCTGCTCAAAATGCAAATATTTAAAGCCTCTTAAGTCTCGCACTTCCACTCTCCAATTAAATATGATAAACACTTCAAACAATATAATATGGCCCAACCAGATAGGCCTTAATGAACTCAAACCACTCGTTCAATATTACAATAGCATTTCAAACGATACTATAATGATACTCATTCTTCGAAGTTCGAACAATAAAAGAAAATTCGGATACCTGCTTTGTAGCGGGCGTTGTTGTGGTGAGTGCGCATCCCAAATCATTATTTACATGCTGTCTCTGGTCGAAGGATCACTTCATCGCAACTTCCAAGACCAAATGTGAATGGCACGTGGGCTGCTCCTCTTTGATCTTGGTAGCATGGCCAGCTTATAAGCAGGAAGTGAGAAAATTCGAAGAAGAGCACGCTATTTTGTAGAAGAGCGGGCCATATTAAAATCATATAACAAACAAGAGACCTCCATTCAATTGAAGAATGTGTTAGAACTGCATCCAAGCCGAGCTATTTTTATTGCAATCAAAATTTAAGAAGCCATAACGTGGAGATCAAGCAACTGAAATTTGAAGAAGTCGTGCTATGGAGATCGGGTCGTACTGGATCAGACAATAGAAGTCACACTGGATCCAGCTAATGAACTTTTCAACAGGTTCGTGGGATTCCAGACGATCTGTGTGGATCAGTCGACTTGCAAATTGCTGGGCGATCTTGCACTCAATGTGATCTGCACCACTGGAAATCACGGTTTGATCCACAAAACAACTGAAATTGCATGTGAGTGGATTGTTGGGTGATGTTCTTTTCAATGTTGTTGTTGTGGACCGTGCGAGAGACGCAACGAAGACTAAAGAAATGCGATGAATATGTGTTTCAACAGAGGGAGTTCGTTTTGTTAGTGCTACGTTGGTGGATTCCTTGTGACTTTAGAGCGGCGATACGATCCAGCGTTATCACCATCCATTTAGAGCGGCGATACGATCCAGCGTTATCACCATGGTGAAGATTTTAACGACATTAGAAGAAACTCTCGAAATTTGTCGAACTTAAATATCTCTGCGCCAAAACCTAGCCCCGAATTTGTGGGCAGTTCTCTACCTTGCGTGGGCTGTTTTTCTGTGCATTGGTAAACGCGTGGGCTGAAAATGTGTGAGCTGATCCAAATTGCTTTCACGATCTGTGTCTCTAGCTCTATCACACAACACTTTCGCTAAAATCGGATTTATTCGACTAGTTACTTTTTGCTTCCCCCAACAAAACAACAAGATCCGAGACAGTCTTGTCCCCTGGATTTAGTATGGGCTCCTTCAACAATTTTTGAATGCGTGGGCTTTGATTTTGATCTGTACTTGTACAATTAAAGAGATGGCCGATTGCACAGTTTTGGAAAACTTGATCCATTAACAGAATGCTTTGGATGGAGCGATCCATGCGCTTGGAGGTTTATCATTGTGACCTTAGATGGTGATCAAAATGCTTGACTGGCACTAGGAGCACTATCTTAAAGTTTTAAATAATAGGTAGATCTGGAATTGCAATAAAATATTTGTTGCATACAGATCAAGGGAGCATATAGTCGGATAAAGATGAACAATGATTTCTTTTCTTAAGATTGTGCTGGGATCCTTTAAATCAACAACCCATTTTTTTTGGTGATATATATTCTATTGACTATACTAAACTTTCCCCAAACATAAATATTCAAATTTACCTTAAATTTTTGCAATGCCTTGCCACATATACCTTATACCTTGGCCAAACTCAGATCCACATTAATAGTACAAGGATACTATTCTCATGTCTCTTTAGCTTGATTGAGAAGTGAAATGTGCTGGAACTTTCTATATGGATCTACCTTGCCAAGACTCGCCCATGGATCGCTACCATGAACCTGTATTCAATTTAGCTCTTACATCTTCTTTCCCATTGGTTACACCTCTCATGGATGCCTACTGTGAATGAGTCACAATTCCTCACTTTCCATGGATCACTACCATGGAGTCATGGGGCCCTTAAGACTCAAGGTGCTCTGATACCATGTTAACAAATAGATCACAAGCAAGACAAGACAAGAAAATATGGAAACAACTTTATGCCATTCTGTATTAATGTATTGATCTCATGATATCAATTTATAATACACGGATTTGACCACTTTTAGATCTAGATCTCATTGACAACACATCAATGGATCATGACAATGCCTCATCAATAGATAAGGATTACAACTCATAAGTAGCTGGTCTTGGACTTTGTGATTGTCTAGGGACTCATAATCTAAGATACCCCACTTGCACAAACTTGTTTGAGTGTGGACCATCGTACTTTGTAGTTTCATGGAGCTCACCACTTTTTAGAGCATTTCTTGATTAGGGTATCGAATCTGGTTTGTCTTGATCACCTTCAGATTTTGTTCTCTACTTTTACTATCACATCATACAGGGCATCCATTGCCATCTCCTTCATCCATCCCACTCAACATTATGGGGGGATGGTGGGAAATGCTTCCTTTGGTGATTTTTCATCCATTTTTCAAGCTCAATGTTTTTATGAGTGAGCCTCGTATAGAGCACCACTTCTTAGTTTGACTCATTACTCATGCGCTTGGGAGAGATGGATTAATGTCCATAGGGACACTTACATTTTATGATTTTTTATTAATTGTATATGAGCACCTAATTAGGGCTTCATGTCGAGACTCTTTTGATTCATTCTCATGTTCTCCCCACATTAAATTTCTTATGTAGGGATGCTAGTGTCAAATGACTCTCATTTTACCTTTGGTAATCTTGACTTTTGGTACCACCATGAGTCATTTTGTTAGGTGAGTGCACACTTTCCCACCTACCTATATAATTTACTAGTTGATGTTGACCAATGGCTACGTCGATAACTATAACTATTAGATGTAGGACATGTAATTGCGATTATTAGTTGTTAGATTGTTACATGTACCACTCATATATAATGGAGTGTCTTTTTAATATAGAACACAATATATTTGATACATTGAGTTTATGTGGTTTAACCATGTCTAGGTTCATTTATGATCTAGGGTGAAACTCGAATTTCACACTTCTTCATAAACAAGGGATCCACATATTTAGAATTTACTCATATTGTATATTAGAGAACACAAGGAGATTTATTAATTGAGAGCCTTCCAAAATGTTATGTTCCTAATTGATGATTCACCACTATGACAACTACCCTGCCATTCTTGTTGTAATCTTCCTCTATATTTCATTCTCTTTTCCTCTCAATTCACGATATTTGTGACCATTTATGTTGCTATAATTTTGCACTATTAATGAGATTTCATGATTATGAACCTTGTTGTAATTCATGAATTGTTTAATATAAAGCAATGGAAGCATTTCGTGGCTCAACTCCTTTGCTCTAGTTGTATCTCTATTATTGAAAATATTATAGTGGGTGAAGTCATTGTCTATTATAGTGGATAAAGTCTTTGTGTTCAAGATCCAAGTTTGTTTTGCCTAATATCGATAAATGAATATGTTATGCAATATCATTTGTTTATATCATGGTTAGTTTGTCATATTGTATGAACTATTGCTTATGAATATGCAAACTTCCATTGTTTTGATATTCATGAATGCATTCTTCTCCCTAATTATCGTTAATGGTATGAATTGTTATTTATGAATATGCAAACCGCCACCCTTTTGATATTCAACAATGTCTTCTTCTTTCCGTTGTTTATGAATATGCAAAATTAATACCCTTTTGATGTTCATAGATTTGTGTTACCCTTTAGAAACCTTTCACACCTTTCACACCCTTCAAATCTTAAACTACATGTCTCATTATTAAATATAAATATGCCCAATAGATAAAGGATTTTTCAAAGTTTAGATCTAGATCTACATATTAGAAAAAAAAACAATAAAACAAAACAAATGCAGAAATAAAACACAGAAGATACACAATACAATAGAGACACAGATATACGTGGTTCACCCAGTGTGGGCTACGTCCACCAGAGAAATTGCCAGGTCATTCCTTTATTATTATCCAACAAATGAAGGGATACAACCTACAACAAAACTATTGTAACTTCCTCTTCTTTCTCTCACAGTATCCTCTCTCAGAATACAATATTCACCATAATACCTAGCCGCAATACATTTCTCTCATAAAAGAGAGTTGCCTTCTAGGGAAAAAAACCCTAACATAACTTCTACCATCATATCTGCAACCTTATAATGAACGGTCTAGATTTACAATGAAATTACAATATACATTTACAAGGCAATTTTTCCTTCGGGGGCTTCGCCCCCGAACCCCTGTCGAGGGCCCGCTTGCCCCCGAATCCCACAAAGAGGGTNACATTTCTCTCATAAAAGAGAGTTGCCTTCTAGGGAAAAAAACCCTAACATAACTTCTACCATCATATCTGCAACCTTATAATGAATGGTCTAGATTTACAATGAAATTACAATATACATTTACAAGGCAATTTTTCCTTCGGGGGCTTCGCCCCCGAACTCCTGTCGAGGGCCCGCTTGCCCCCGAATCCCACAAAGAGGGTAACCCCCTCTGCACTCCCCTGCATGAAGAATTGTACATTCTCGGAGTGGAAAGTATTCATGGGGTATAAACACGACTGAAAACAAAGACCTTTGAATCATGAAGATAATCAAGCTCCACAACCAACACTACAAATGTTCTTAGATATTATTTTTTACATATCAAGTCCTAGTGATTGACCTTTACATAGTAATATCTTTACTATGTAAAAGGGTCACCCCTTTGGTAAGATGAAACTTCATTGTTTGGCCTAGAGCGGGGATGTTATGGACCTCTTGTGGATGCCTCAAAATTGTTCTCTAGAAGGGGAATGTCTTGAGGGATAACATCTTGAATGGTGACTATATTGAGGAGCGGTTCGTGTTGGAAATTGCTTCTCAAAGAATGATTAAATTAATTGAATTATGATATGATAAGAGAAGAGTGCAAATAAACTTGATGCCACTTTGCTTTCTCATGAATATTTTTCTACAAAAAAGGTGGCCCTACCTTGTTTGATGACTCCATTGTTTCCATTCGTGCAAAGATGTATTTCAAATTCAAGAGTAGGCAGAGGGTTCACACCTAGAACTATATAATCAACACACCAAAAGCCTTTATTTAGTGAAATTATCACTTGGCCACTTGTAGTGTTCCTTGATATCTGAAACATAGTACTTGGAGATATATAGATAAAACATAATCATGGAAAAGAAAATAAATAGAACCAAATTAATTAAACAACAACAATAGGAAAACCTTTATTGATATTTTGAAAATGAATGAATGTTCACTTACCTATTTGAGGGGAAACCTCCAATTGAGAGAAGCTCCAATACAATATTAATCACTTGGCACTTGATTACATAGATTCTATTGTTGTAAATAGATTTTGATTAACCCAAGCCTTAACCACCCACCACACCTTCAATAGTGAGGTTATGAACACTAACTAGTGGACCTTCTTTAACGGGACCACCTTATATTTATTGATCACACACCATAGTGGGTCTTATTTAATAGAGATGGCCAAAATACAATAAGAAACATCCTATCCCATTAATTAGGGGAGTTAGGGTGGGACCTTAACATGCTCTCCCCCTTACAAAGTAGAATTTTCCTCAAGGCTAGAGATAGGGAAAGTGTTGGAGGATCATAGCAGGTTCCCATGTGGCATATTTAGGTTGTGTATCCTTCTATTGTATTAAGACTTCTTGGATATTGTGTTGGTGTAGAAAATGCTCTTGTTTCTTTAAAAAAAACCTCGGTTACAACCAAATGGAACCCTTCTCATCTAGTTTTGTGAGAATGGTTTGAACTCTACAATTTGGCCCAACCACTTTCTTGAATCATGGCAAATTCAAGATTGGGCGGATCTTAGAGTGGGTTGGAAGAGCCAACTTGTAAGAAACGAGGCCAATATGTTGGAGTTTATTATAGAGCCCATAAAAAATAAGTATGATATTTTGGTGGATCTTCTCCTTGAGATATATTTTGATTAGCTTGTTGCTTCATTATGTTTTAGGCCAAAACCAATTTTTCCTTGAGAGTATAGAGAATGTCAACACAATTTGTTAGGGTTTTTTCCACTTCCCGAACCTTAGATAGACATGGTTGTAACAAACCCTACCCCTGAGTATCCTTGCTAGGGATGGGTCATCAAAATTTCGCTCTCCTTAACATATCAATTCATCTGTCTAAGGTCTTTATCCTCTTCTACTTACCCATAACGTTCTAATGTCTGCTACCAGGCTCAAATCCGAGCTTTGGGTTGCAAGTTATGGCTTCCAAAAGTTCTTTGGGCGTTCATTGGTTGAGGGCCACGTGGCTTCCATGTGAATTCACCTCACATGTATGGTCTCCAAGTTCCTTCACCCACAGTGGAAGTCCATCCACTGTCCCTTCCCACGACTGGACTCAATCTTTGTCTAACACGCAGGTCAGGAGGAAATTCGACACTTAGGCATTTCAACGCTGAACACCTCCTTACTGTCTACGCATGAGAACTTCCAGAGTCCCGAAATCCTGTAAGCTTGCCACATGGCTCAGGCCTTCAGACCTTTTGGGTCTCTCTTCAATGCTACACCCCAAATCCTCTGGAATACCGGTCACTTCACCAACCACTTTGGCTAGGCGGGCATGTACCTGTTGATGATTGCAACTATGTGAGACTTTCTCTAGGACACAAACCTGAGAGAGAGCCCCTAAGAGGGGTGTGTGATTCCTATCTGAGAGAGAGCTGGAACGTAGAGATGGACTCCTCCTTACAAAGAGTTGAGAATAACTCCAAATGATTCTCCTTTGTAACGTAATGAGAAAGGATATCTGTAGAGTTGGACGTGCCTGTGGCTGAGCACAAGGTGAACGTGTGAATTCCCAAAGAGTTGGGTATATCATCATGAGATAGAGATGAAGATGATGTATTAGCCTCCTCTGAGCAGAGAGTTGATGATGAAACTCTAGATGACTCTCCTGTGTAATGCACTGGGAAAGAAGATCTGTTGAGTGGACGTGCCTATGGATGAGCACAGGTGAACGTGATCCTAGTGGCTGAGCACTAGTGAGAGTGGTTCTTCTGTGTAACGCAGTGAGCCAGAGGTATGGACATCCCTATGGATATGCCCCTAGTGGATGAGCACTAGTGGGTGTATGAGATCCCTTGTTATATTGTTCAAGAGTCAGACCTGCATGTAACCCTAACTGTAATGTAAAGGGTACAGGTTGGCCCCACCTTAATCTAATTGATAATTAATGTAAAAGATAATTAATCTGGTTAATATTAATTATATTGTGAGTTAGAGAGGTCAACCTTGTTGTGCCAATAGACACTTCTGTTGACAAGTGAAGTCTAATATAAGTAAAGGTAGATTCTCCATTGAGGAACCATATCTTTTGTGTGAGTTTGGAAATTTCAGTAAGTACATCTACTTGGGAAAAGTGCTCACCTCTCTTGGGCGCTAATATTCTAGGGTACATGAGCACCCTTTTGTGTGATAGGTTTTCTTGGTGGTGAAGGTATTTCTCTTGAAGAATATAGCAAAGGATCGGCTGGGTTTTCTTCCCTTGTTGAGAAGGGTTTCCCAGGATACTTCTTATGTACTTGTACATGATGTTTCTTCTTGTGATCTTGGTTGCTACAAAAAATTGTCTATGGTTTAAGTAAAATGCTAAAATGGAATGAACTTCATACTTTATTCTAACTTGTTTAAAAATCAACATGGTATCAGAGCATTGGTCTTGAAGAACTGATTGCACAAGCAATTTTCAGCCATCTTCTCTCTTTTGCAAAACCGTACGACCCTCCTAAGGTTTCCATAAATTCCATATGACCTACCTTTCTAAGAGGTTTCATCACTTGGCACTTGGATGTTGGGGCTAAAAATACCATAGGAGTGTATGACCTCCTTCAATGCACCTCCAACAAGCTTCAGATTGAAATTCCAAGCATTTTGAAATTTTAGCCCTAGGGTTTCTAGGGTTTCGCTAATTTCTATAGAAATTTCAATTTTAGGGTTTCTACAACTCATTGAAGGAGCTCTTCATCTCACCAGTGTTCTCCTATCTTTCAAAGGCTTATTGTTGGAAGTCATAAGTCTAACAAAACCTAAAAGTGCTAGCCTAGCCTAGCCGTTAGGTTTTCTAGCCCAGTTGACAAGGGGTTGTGAAGAATCTAAAATTATGATGAACAAAACTAGGATGGAAGATAAACTTGATGGATCAAGCAAATTCAAGCTCCTAGAAGAAAAGAATTCAAAGGAAGACTTATTATGGGTGATACAAAAAGGTGACACTGTGACTACCTCCTTCATGAAGATGTCAAAGGATAGAGATCAACCATGTGCTATTGGAGAAATCATATCAACACCCACAAGTGTGCACTTGTATATATATTATTTGTATCATTGTCACGAGGGAAATTGCAGGATGAAGGAACCTTTTGCTGAAGTCATGGATCCAAAGGGATATCAGTGCATTCATATGAACAAGACACTGGAAGTGAAGGCTCCATGTTTGATTGTTGTATTTGTCATTCCTCTAACCTATATTTCTAACATTTGCTACATTACAAGTAGGTGTTGTAGTTGTGACAACATTCCTTAAATTGTTTTGATTCTAGTGATGTACTCATTATTCTCCTTTAGGATATATTCTTGTTTCGGTTCCTCTTGTTTTCTTGTTCCAGACAGGTTAAGAACAAAGGAAGATGCTTATCCTTCAGAGGGAGTCAAAACTATTTGAGAAAGAGGAAGAATAGAACCATCATTGAAACAACCAATGCAATAATGCATGATCAGAATCCTTCTATGATTCCATGGGAAGAAGCATGCATGACACAATATATGTTCATAACAAGAGTCTTCACCAGACTTTGAAAAACATAACTCTCAAAGAAACATAAGATTGAACACTTCAGGATATTTGGGTGCCCAATGTATTTTCATGTACCCAAATAGAAGAACTCCAAGCTAGACCCTTTAGGGAGAAAGGATACATTTATGGGATAAAAAATGAATCTTCGAAGACATTCCAGATATACATCCCTGGTGAGAGAAAGATTGAGACAAGAAAATATGTTGTCCTTGAAGAAGAGATATCCTTTCAAAGATCCAAAGAATCTCAGATGGAGATTGATAGTGAGACAATACCTTCTCCCCCTTCAACATTTCAGAGGGAGACAAACATTATTCCAGCTGATCCAGTTTCTCCAGTTGATATGTCTAGAGATATTGTAGTAGGGCATAAAATGCCTGCCTAGACTCACTTTGCAGGAGGCAGAGGAACATACAAGCCCCTCAAGGCACATCTCGAGAAAGCAAAAGAGATTTTCGAGCTATCCTTCAGTCATGAGCCACTTCATTGATTTTGAGCCTCCTTGTCTTGGAGAAGCAATAGGAGAAAAAGGTATGGTAAGATTGCATAACAAAAGAATACCAATATATCTTAAAATAATGATGTATAAGATATTATTCAGAGACTAGAAGGGAAGTATGTGGTAACTTCCAAGTAGATCTATAAGATCAAACATGCAGCTGATATAAGTGTCGAGAAATATAAAGCGAGATCTATAGCCAAAGGATTCTCACAAACATAGTGAGTTGTCTATGATGAAACACTTGATCCAGTAAGCCCGATACACTTCCATCCGTACTACCATCCATGAGTTGGAAACTATATCAGATGGATGGATTATTGATGAGTTTGGGTTTCAACAAGAGTATTGCTGATCCAAACTTATATTATTACAGTGTTGGTGACGAGAGCCTGATTTTGATGACTTATTAAGAAAACCTTGTTCTTGGATAAAAGTAAGCCTTGACTTGGGACAAGAAGTATGACAAAGGACCGATGAGATTTTCCTGAGTCAAGGAAAATATACAGTGGAAATATTAAAGAAGTTCAGTATGACAGAATTCAAATCCACAGTGATGGATTTGAAGAAAATGAATGATGATGATTCAGACGAGATTGATCCACAACTGATTGGATCACTGATGTATCTGGTTAAAACCAAACTTGATTCATGCTATGCAGTGAATGTACTTAGTCATTCCATGAGTTAACCAAGACAGACTCATTGGACAACAACGAAACATGTATTGAGATATCTACGAGGCACAATTAGATATGTCCTGTGATATATCTCCAGTGTAAACTTGAATTTGTAGGGATATGCAGAATGGACATAAAGTACAGTGGACTAGAAGAGCACATTCGGTTGTTTTACCGTGAAGTTTTCCATGGTTTCCTGGTGCAGCAGGAAACAAATCCCTGTGGCCTTGAGTACCACAGAAGCAGAGTATATATCATTGAGTATGTGAAGCAATGCGACTTCATAAACTTCTGATAGATTTAATTGATCAGGAGATGGATTCTATGATTATAACCAGAGTTGTGTGAAGCTCTTTGAGAAACTTGTGTTTCATGATAGATCGAAACACGTTGAGATAAAATATTACTATATCAGAGACATGATGCAGAGGAAAATAGTACACATGCAGTAACTTCCTACACATGAACAGATTGCAGACATTTTCACCAAATTAGCTTGGTGAAAAATACCTCCCTAGTTGAGAGGGAGTGTTGATAACTATAACCAAGAACAAATTTCAAAATACATCCAAGTGAGACTTGGCATGATGAAGAATGCCTCCTTATCTGAGAGGGAGTGTTGATGATTGTAGCTATGTGAGACATTCTCTAGGACAAAAACCTGAGAGAGAGCCCTTGAGAGGGGTGTGTGGTTCCTATCTGAGACAGAGCTGGAACGTAGAGATGGCCTCCTCCTTAGAGAGAGTTGAAAATAAATCCATATGATTCTCTTGTGTAACGCAGTTAGAAAGGTGATCTGCAGATTTGGACGTGCCTATGGTTGAGAAGAAGGTGAATGTGTGAATTCCCAAAGAGCTAGGTGCATCATCATGAGACAAAGATGAAGATGATGTATTAGTCTCCTTTGAGAAGAGAGTTGATGATGAAACTCCAGATGACTCTCCTGTGTAATGCAGTGGGAAAGAAGATCTATTGAGTGGATGTGCCTGTGGACGAGAAAAGGTGAACGTGATCCTAGTGGCTGAGCACTAGTGAGAGTGGTTCTTCTATGTAATGCAGTGAGCCAAAGATATGGACATTCATATGGATCTGCCCCTAGTGGCTGAGCACTAGTGGGTGTATGAGATCCCTTGCTATATTGTTCAAGAGTTAGGCCTGCCTGTAACCCTAATTGAAATGTAAAGGCTACAGGTCGGCCCCATTTTAATGTAATTGATAATTAATGTAAAAGATATATATCTAGTTAATATTAATTATATTGTGAGTTAGAGAGGTCAGCCCTGTTGTGCCAATAGACACTTCTGTTGACAGGTCAAGTCTAATAATATAAGTAAAGGTAGATTCTCCATTGAGGAATCATATCTTTTGTGTGAGTTTGGAAATTTCAGAAAGTACATCTACTTGGGAAAAGTGCACACCTCTCTTGGGCACTAGTGTTCTAGGGTTTGTGAGCACTCTTTTGTGTGCTAGATTTTCTTGGTTGTGAAGGTCTTTCTTTTGAAGAATATAGCGAAGGATTGGCTGGGTTTTCTTCCCTTGTTGAGAATGGTTTCCCATGATACTTCTTTTGTACTTGTGCATGGTGTTTCTTCTTGTGATCTTGGTTGCTGCAAAAAATTGTCTATGGTTCAAGTAAAATGCTAAAATGGAATGAACTTCATACTTAAGACTAGATTATTGAAAAAATCAACAATAATAGGAACTGAAACATAGGAAGGGTCAGGGTGACACGTGTCACATTCCAATGGGTCTATAGGGTATGAGATACACACAAATATGGGTGACATGTGGCACGCCAAACTGGGGTCCACATCACCCTGGGTGACGTCACTATGCCACGTCATTCCTGACGAACAATCTTCTAACATCCCTCAGATCTCACCATCAAGATTCGGCCACGTGGATCCATAGATCTACGACTCTCCTTCACTTCGTAACTTTGACATTCGGGGAGTCTGATGCTTATGGAATCTCCATTCTCTTGAAGTGGTGCTCCGTCGAAGTCATTTCAGTGTAGATCCAACGACTGAGGGAACCCACAAACATTCTCGATTGGTGGTTTGCGCTACTTCGCGATGGGGAGTTGGATCCCAGTTTAATTGGTAAGATAGGTTCATCTAACCACTAGGGAAACTACCCAACGTTGGTCAACCTTGCAAGTAACCGTAACTCTCGRTCACCTTTGGCYGGTTCATGACTATGAGGGCCGATAATACCCCGAAGTCTTGGACTTCCGGAGCTCCGAAGCCAGAAGGACTTAGATCCCTTAGGCTTAGCCTAAGGTTCCTAGGTGTTGGTCTTATGGGTTCTCCCGAACAGATCTCGTCCACTCATCTTTCCAAACAAAAGGATCTTCCCTTTCGAGACTTAAATATCGCTATCCTTCTTGAGCTTCATCATGAAATTGTTAAGGACTTGGGCATGATATCCCGGTCGCACAACAAGGAGTCTGAAGGAGATAGCCTCTTTAGACGGACATGGCCATATTGACACAATGCTTTCGATCCCAACCCTCCTACAGGTTTATGTCCCAAGACGTCTCGAAAGATAAGCTGGGACATATAGACTATCAATCAAAAGTAAAATTCCATAAGAATAAAAATGCATACACATGACTTGAGCATTCAATACATAAACCATTTATAGACAGATAAATACATGCATTTATCCATTATTCCATTTCAAAACAAAAATTATGGAAACACTTATCAGAAACATACGATGTGATGCAACTGCTAAAAGGGGTGCTCGTTTCAACCCAACCATAGGCCCAATCACTCCTAATGGATTTACCACTGGCCACCCCCGAGCTATACCACGATGCTCTGAGAGAGAATTATTTCTTCCGACTCAGCAACAATTAGGGATAGAGGTTACTCTCCTCCCACAAGATCTTGGCAACGAGTTTCTCTATACCAAGCAAGGAGGCCTGCCTGAGTACTTCCTCAGTCACTCATCACTCTCGTTTATCAGCTTGTATCATAACCTTGCTAGCCACATCCTCAACTAGAACATGTCCATCTTTCAGTTCTTCCTCAAACTTGAGAGCTTAGTTTCCCTTCTATGCTTCTCTTCGCAAGTCTCTTCTGCCCACCACCACACCTTCCTTTCTTGCCTTCCTCACCAAGATTGCGTGTGGACCGAATTCCCAGTCCATGGATAGGTATGAAAGCTTTATAGATGGGCGCTCTGCCCCATCCCTTCATTAACTCTTGATGAGGTCTTCCCACCTACTAGCCTGACTGTAATTCATTCTTGGGTCAGAGGACTGTTCTGGTCCTAAGCAATTAAATCCAGCAAAGTACTGGTCTAGTGGAGGTTAACGCAACCATTCTTGGTCCTCTTCACCATATCTTTCATAGCATCCATGGTATATCTTGGAAACCCCCCTCTTTTAGCAACGATGCAACACTTGTCCATTTCTATTAATAACATAATTACATTCCTTGGCCTTTTATACAAAGGTTCATCAAATCAAACATTCACACATATCGTGTTTGCCATTATATTTATATTTATAAACTGGGGGAAACAAGGGTGTTACAATCCCCTCCCCCTTAAAGGAACATCGCCCCTGATGTTCTATCTGCTAATGTGCTCAGTATATATTGAAGTAAACAAAAATGGATATGTCTGTCTCATGGCATCCTCCATTTCCCATGTAGCCTCATCTGGGCCAAAGTGTTTCCATTGCACCTTGAACTATGGAATGGTTCGGTTCCTGAGTGAGGTTTCCTTCCTGTCTAGTATGAATTGAGGTTCTGGCAGGAATTATCCCTCGGGTTCCACCTGAATCACAGACCAATCAATTATATGATTAGAATCATGTACATATTTCTTCAGTAATGAAACATGGAAAACATTATGTGCCTTCACTGTGGGAGGTAGTGCTAGCCTATAGGCTACAGGTCCCAGTCTATCTAGGATTTCAAAGGGTCCACAATACCGGGGTTCCATCTTGGCATAATATCCCATTCTCAAGGAACTCTTCCTGGGTCTAATTCTGAGATAGACATGGTCTCTTGTCTTGAACTCTCTGGGAGTTCTTTTTCTGTCGGCGTAACTCTTCTGTCTATCCTAAGTAGTTTTCAGATTTTGCTTAATCTAAATTACTTGTTGTTCCATTTCTCTTAGCATGTTGGGTCCGATTGTAATTCTATCCACTGGATTACTCCAGCTGATTGGAATCTTGCACAGTCTACCATAGAGGGCTTCAAAAGGGCTCATCTTCAATGAATCTTGATAACTGTTGTTGTAAGAAAATTATACCAATGGCAGGTAGTCTTCCCACTTTTTAGGTTGATTCATTACATGCATCCTTAACATGTCTTCTAATATTTGGTTCACTCTTTCTGTCTGTCCATCTGTTTGAGGGTGATAGGCTGTGCTAAAAACCAATTTAGTCTCAAAACCAACCATCAAAGACTTCCAAAATATTGAAGTAAAATTTGTGTCTCTGTTAGATACAATCTCCTTGGGCATGCCATGCAGTCTGAATATCTCCTTCATGAAGATGCTGGCAATATCTATTGCTTGTAAATTTGACTTTATAGGAATGAAGTGAGAAAACTTGCTCAATTTGTCTACCACTACCATGATGGCATCATTCTGCTTGGCCGATTTTGGTAATCCGGTGATGAAATCCATGGAGATGGTTCCCATTTTCCATTCTGGAATTGGTAGAGGCTGTAACAACCCTGTTGGGTGTCTATGTTCTGTCTTAATTTGCTAGCATTCTAGACACTTAGCTAAATAGTTAGCTATGTCCCTTTTCAATCCAGGCCAATAGAATTGTTTCCTAGTGGCCGTGATCATTTTCTGATAACCTGGATGACCAATATATGGTCTCTTGTGTAGCTCATCCATTATGAACCTCTTCAAGTCATCAAAACTTGGAATATACAATCTGTTTTTGTAATTCAACAAGCCTTCATCCAACATTTGATAGCCTTTATACTTTAGCCCTGTGGACTCTTGCTTTAGGTATGATGTCACGGTCTTGAAAAATGAATCTATTTCTTGTGCATTCCTGACTCTCTCCCCGACATCCATTTCACAGGTGCTTACCGCTTCCAGGTGAATCATTTTCGCACTTCTGCTAAGGGCATCAACCACCCTGTTTTCCTTTCCTTTGATGTGTTTGATTTCAAAATCAGACTCACTAAGGAGATCCATCCACCTAGTTTGTCTAGCATTGAGTTTTGGTTGATCAAACAGGTGCCTCAACCCACAATGGTCTATCATAAGTACAAATCTCCTACCCAAGAGGTAATGTCTCCACATTTTTAAAGCATGCACTATGGCAACCAACTCTAGATCATGGGTCACATAATTGATCTTATGCTCATTCAATTTTCTGGATTCGTAGCAAATTACACGTCCTTCTTTCATAAGGACTCCTCTGAGTCCTTCCTTACAGGCGTATGTACACACGAGGAAGTCATCATCAGGGTCTGCAATCTTCAGTATGGGTGCATGGGTTAGAAGGTATTTTAGTTCTTGAAATCTTCCTTCACATTCTGACATCCAAGTGAATTTAACCCCCTTTTTCTGAAGGGCAGTGATTGGAAAACCAATCCTGGAAAATCCTTTTATGAACCTTCTATAGTATCCTGCTAAGCCCGTAAAGGACCTGATGTCAGATACATCCTTTGGGGTAGGCCATTCCATGATAGATATGATCTTGTCAGGGTCTACTGCCACTCCTTCTTCAGAAATAACATGGCCTAATTAGTGGAATTGCTTCTGGAAAAAGTCACACTTTCTAAACTTAGTGTAGAGCTGATTCTCTCTTAGTAATTGAAGTACAAGTCTAAGATGTTATTCATGATCCTCTCTGTTCTTGGAGTATATTAGGATATCATCAATGAAAACCAATACAAATATGTCTAGGAATTTGCTGAGTACATTATTCATCAAGCACATAAAAGTGGCGGGGGCATTGGTTAATCCAAATGGCACCACCACAAATTCATAGTGACCATATATTGTCCTGAAGGTTGTTTTGTGGATGTCTTCATCCTTGATTCGGATTTAATGATATCCAAACCTTAAGTCAATCTTTGAGAAAATGAAAGCACCTCTTAATTGGTCAAACAAGTCATCGATTCTTGGTAAGGGATACTTGTTCTTTATGGTTATCTTGTTGAGTTGTCTATAGTCTATGCATAGTCAGAGTGTGTGATCTTTCTTTTTCAAAAACAAGACGAGTGCTCCCCATGGAGACACGATGGGTCATATGTATCCTTTTTCCATCATCTCCTTTAGTTGTATCTTTAACTCAACTAGCTCTAGTGTACTCATCGTATAGGGCACTCTAGACACTGGCACTACTCCTGATGCAAGTTCTATGGAGAAGTCAATGTCTCTTCTCAGAGGTAGACCCGGTACCTCTTTTGGAAACAAGTATTTATACTCTCTTAATATGGGGTGGTCCTCTAGGTTTGGTTTGTCATCCTCAACAGATTCCAACACCTGTATTTCATATAGAGGAAATCCCTTCCAGCAATACTTTTTCATTTGAAGGGCTGATATTCGTCTCACCAAGACATGTCTCTAAATCCCTTGGAGGGTTAATTTTCTCCCTTCTTCATTTTCACACTCCAAAGTTTTATGGTAACAATCCAACTTGTTTTTATAAGTGGCTAACCAGTCCATACTAACCAACAGGTCATAAGATCCTAGGGGAAGTATGTTAAGGGTCGCTTGGGTGGGAAATCCATCCATAATGAATTGGCAAGCTAGTATAACCTCTACTACTTTTCTTTTGGTTCTAGTGGCTAGTGGTACCAACCATGGCTTAACGTGTCTAACTTGTTGCAGTTTACACTTATCAATAGTCTGAGGGGCCACATAACTCAAATTAGAATCGGGGTCAATTAAAATAAAAACTAGATGGTTGGCAATCATACCTTCCATCTCCACCACTGAAGCTTGGCGGTCGACTTGTTTATTATCCAAGGATACATAAATCCGTGGCATGCTCCTAACCACATCATTCATTGTGATAACTTCTTAGATATTGTAGACTCTCCTATTGTTCTATTTTCTGTGTGGACAATCCCTCAGTAGATGTTCTTCTCCACAAGCCTAACATTTCAAGGGTTCTCTCTTTGGGTTATCAATCTTTCCCGGGGTTGCTCCAAAAGGTTTATTTCCACTATGGGAGGGGAAATTCTGTTGATACACACTTTTAGTAGGAAGGCTCATCCTAGAGTTCTTCCCATAGTTCTTAAATATTGAGGATTTAAACCCCTTCKTYTTGAWTCTCGAGCTACTCTTCTTCTTCCAGTCCTCGTGAGGTTACGTTTGATTCCCGAACTGTTCATAAAAATACCTTGCCTTCTAGATAGTATCTTCTAAGGTCTTCTGCTCGTCAAACTCAATCCTGTCRTGGTAGGTCTAAGGTAACCCACTAWTAAATCGCTAAACTTTTACCTTGTCATCCTTTATGTAAGGTACATACCTTAGCAACTCAAGGAATTTATTGACATATTCCTTTATGGTGAGTTGTCCCAGCCTGAGTTTATAGAACTACTTAGTCTTCCCATCAAAGTATTTCTATGACATATACTTCTTCTTGTAGTGTTTCTCAAACTGTTTCCATGACACTTCCTTCTCATGGATTACTTTCCTATTCCTAAGGTCTTCCCACCAAATGGAATCCTTTCCATTCAGGCTGAAGATGGATATTCGAGCCTTCAAGTTTTCAGAGTAGTCATGGACTCTGAAGTACTTCTTTAAACCATGAAGCCAAGCTTCTGTCTCTTCCCTTTTCTCAATATCTCCATTGAAAGAGGGTGGTTTGGCTTTCTTGAACTCTTCAAGATCATGATTTTTGGAATGCTTTCACTTCTTTCATTTTCCTTGAGGATGTGAACTAGCTTTGCTACTAGCAGATCCCTTGGAGTTGCCAGTTTCTTCTTAAGAGGACTCTCTCGATGAGTGTCTCCTGCCTCCATGTTTGACCTTCCTCGAGGTACTCCCCCTAGTATGGCCACTTATGGGACCACATTTTCATATCTTAGGTGGGCTTTGACTTCTCTTCGTATGTCGTCGGTCCACCTGACTGGTTGTGGGTCCACGCTACAGATTCCTCTATATATCAGATAAGCTCTATAGAAGGACTACATTAATTTCTGTTTGTTTTTATTGCTCCTTTATCAATATCTCATTGTCAGCCTCGCAACTCTATAATTCGGCCATAAGGCTCTTTACAGTTTTAGCCAGACCTGGAGGGGTTTTCACTACCCTCCTTTCATCAGATTCCTCGTCTCTATTGTGGGATCCATCCCCCACTTCATGGYGTGTCACCATCCTTTGTACTTGTAGTTTTCTCGYGATTTACTCACTTCTTGAGTGATGAAAAAACACTTAYTGTTWGCCAATGGTCTATTAGTTCATGAATAACACACAATTCATATTTATTAAATACACACAAAAGTAGAAAATTTCATTCCTTTCTTCAGTGAAATTTTAACCATACTTTCTAGGAAAGAGGTAATATAGGGCRTCACCCATAAAATTTCTTTAAATATGGTTTTTACGCAACTCATTCATGAGCCCAAGCAKACCAAGTATTGTAACCATGCTCTGATACCAATTTGTAACACACCCAACCCCTAAGTATCCTTCCTAGGGATGGGGCATCAAAATTTCACTCTCCTTAACATCTCAATTCCTCTGTCCGAGGTCTTTATCCTCTTCTACTTACCCATAGCATTCTAATGTCCGCTACCAGGCTCAAATCCGAGCTTTGGGTTGCAAGTTATGGCTTCCCAAAGTTTTTCGGGTGTTCATTGGTTGAGGGCCACGTGGCATCCATGTGAATCCACCTCACATGTATGGTCTCCAAGTTCCTTCACCCATGGTGGAAGTCCATCCATCGTCCGTTCCCATGACTGGACTCAATCTTCATCTAACATGTAGGTCAATAGGAAATTCAACACTTCGGCGTTTCAGCGCTGAACGCCTCCTTATTGTCTACGCACAAGACCTTCTAGAGTACCGAACTCCCGAACTCCCATAATCTTGCCACGTGGCTCCGGCCTTCGGACCTTTTGGGTCTCTCTTCAATGCTACACCCAAAATCCTCTAAAGTTTCAGTCACTTCACCAACCACTTTGGCTAGGCGGGTACGTACTAGGAACTGACACGTAGGGAGGGTCAGGGTGACATGTGTCACGTTCTAATGGGTCTATAAGGTATAATATACACACAAATCTGAGTGACACGTGGCACATCGAAATAGGGTCCACGTCACCCTGGGTGACATCACTACACCACGTCATTCCGGATGGACAACCTTCTAACATCCCTCAGATCTCATGGTCAATATTCGACCACGTGGATCCATAGATCTATGACTCTCCTTCACTTCATAACTTTGACATTCGGGGAGTTTGATGCTTATGGCATCTCCATTCACCTGAAGTGGTGCTCCATTGAAGTCATCTCGGTGTAGATCCAATGACAGAGGGAAACCACGAAGATTCTCGATCAGTGGCTCGTGCTACTTCGCGATGGGGAGTTGGATCCTAGTTTAATCGGTAAGATAGGTTAATTTAACTACTAGGGAAACCACCCAACGCAGGTCAACCTTGCAGATAACTGTAACTCTCGATCACCTTCGGTCAGTTCGTGACTATGAGGGTCGATAATACCCCGAAGTCTCGAACTTTCAGAGCTCTGAAGCCATAAGGAATTAGATCCCTTAGGTTTAGCCTAATCTTCCTAGGTGTTGGTCATATGGGTTCTCTCGAACAGATCTCGTCCACTTGTATTTCCAAATGAAAGGATATTCCCTTTCAATACTTAAATCTCGCTATCCTTCCCAAGATTCATCATGAAATTGTTAAGGACTTGGGCATGATATCCCAGTCGCACAACAAGGAGTCTGAAGGAGATAGCCTCTTCAGATGGACATGGCCATATTGACGCAATGCTTTCTATCCCAACCGTCCTACAGGTTTACATCCCAAGACGTATCGAAGGCTAAGCTGGGGCATATAGACTATCAATCAAAAGTAAAAGTGCACAAGAAGATAAATGCATAGACATGACTTGAGAATTCAGTACAGAAACCATTTATAGATAGATAAATACATGCATTCATCCATAATTCCATTTTAAAACACAAAGTATGGAAACTCTTATCAGAACCAGACGACGTGATGCGACTGCTGAAAGGGGTGCTCGTTTCCACCCAACCATAGGCTCAATCACTCCTAATGGATTTACCAATGGCCACCCCCGAGCTAGACCACGATGCTCTAAGAGAGAATTATTTCTTTTGGCTCAACAACACTTAGGGACAGAGATTACTCTCCTCCTCCCACAGGATCTTGGCAACATGTTTCTCTATACCAAGCAAGGAGGCCTGCCTGAGTAGTTCCTCAATCACTCATCACCCTCATTTATCAGATTGTATCATAACCCTTCTAGACACATCTTGCGACCAGAACACTTCCATCTTTCAGTTCTTCCTCGAACTTGAGAGCTTAGTCTCCCTTCTCTGCTTCTCTTTGCGGGTCTCTTCTACCCACCACCACACCTTCCTTTATTTCCTTCCTCAGCAAGATTGCGCGTGGCCCAAATTCCCAGTCTGTGGTTAGGTATGAAAGCCTTACATATGGGCGCGTTACCCCATCCCCTCATTAATTCTTGAGGAGGTCTTCCCACCTACCAGCCTGACTATAATTCATTCTTGGGTCAGAGGAATGTTATAGTCCTGAGAAATTAAATCCAGCAAAGTACTAGTCTAGCGGAGGTTAACGCAACCATTCTTGGTCCCCTTCATCATCTCTTTCATAGAATCTGTGGTCTATCTTGGAAAACCCTTGCTTTCAACAACCATGCAACACTTGTCCATTTCTATTAATAACAAAAATTACATTCCTTGACCTTTTATACAAAGTTTCATCAAATCAAATATTCACACATATCGAGTTTTCCATAGTCTCTTGGCCAATATATTTATATTTACAAACTGGGGGAAACAGGGGTGTTACAATGGTAAGTAGGAGATCAATCATGGGGGATTTTTCCACATATTGTCTCAAAGGGGGTCATTTTAATAGGACCGTGATAAGTGGTATTGTACCACCATTTTGCAAGGGTTAACCACTACACTAATTGGGTTAACAATGTAAGAAATTTTCGAAGCACTTTTTTACTACGTCTTCCTAACCATCTATTTGGGGGTGATAGGTCACATTGAGGTTCAATTGAGTATCTTGAAGATGGAACAGCTCCTGCCAAGAATTGCTAGTGAATGTAGGATCACAATTTGTCACAATTGAAGTACCATAATGATTGATTTGTTTTCATCTTTCAACAACCCCACAATGAAATCCATGGAAATGTTAGTGCACATTGTGATAGGAATTTGTAAAGGATGTAATGCTCCATGATGCTTAACCATTTCCCCTTTTGTTGTTGGCAYGTGTCACATTTKYCCACAAAGTTGTAGTTGTCTTTATTCTTCCCTTCCCAAAATAATGAACATTTACTCTGGATTCATATGTTTCATGAAACCATAAGTGATATACTATGGGAGATGAATGTAATTTATATAACACTTTGGATTTAAATGTTGATTGATAGACCAAAACAATATGCYATTTATAGAACAATGTCTCATTTTTCCAAGTGTAGCCTGCATGTGCATGTGGGTCAACCTATCGCTAGTGGAGAATTTCCACTATCTTGGCATGTACTAACCATTCTATCGGTATGTTAATCCCTATAAAAAGCCTCATGTTAATCATAAATCTCATGTTAATCCTAGATATCGAGATATTACACTTTTTTTATTATATTAGTGTTGTCGGCTAGACCCTTTAATTGTAATTATACCCTTTGTCTCCTATATTTACTAAGGAAACCTAGTTTTAGAATCATCTCATTTTGTACATTTGTTCTATTGTAAAAGAATGTTTCCCCCATGAAGAATATTATCTTTAATTATTTAACTAATTCTCAATACATGGAGTTACTTCTCTTTTTATTTTCATGCTATTTGGGTGTTTG
>JASDQU010501458.1:53236-65542 GCA_032191745.1 Picea mariana | reverse complement strand
AAATGGGATGCCACATGCAAATATGGTCCTTGCCACTCTTGACTCTGTTTCTTCTCTCTTTTGGTTGTTGAACATCTTCATAAATCTGCTATCTGTAGCTGCACCTCGTCCTCTAGGGCCTTTGGATATCTCGTTTTCTACCTCTAGTGCCCTCCTCTTCCTTGCTTCATAAACAATCCTTGGCTCATTGCTAACACCCAAGGAAGGAGGATGCTTGCTACTGCCATGCATGACAATCTTGGCTCTATTATTCTTAATTTTTTGAGCATCATCATGCTCTTTATGGAATTTATCCCTCACCTGCAGATCAAGAGTATGTGGACAACCTTCAATGCCCTTCCCTTCATGCAAAATGTGAGCCTTGACTCTTGTGTAAGATCCGTTGAAGGTCTTATCCTTCTTGCATAAATTGCATTTCCATTCCCATGAACCTCCACCAACACCCATAGCCTTGACCTCGGTAACATGCCTCCGAAGAGGATAGTATTCTTGTTGCCTACTTACTTCATCAACTCTAGGGGTAGATGAAACAACACTTTGAGAAGCCATGAATGCTACAAAAACAAGAAGAAAATATGTTCACCAAACAAAAACAGAAATTTGCATATTGCAAACCAAGATAACAAAAAAATCTGCTAACTTGCTAAGCAAACATAAAATAAATCTACTCACCAAATAGAAAAGAAATCTGCTCACGAAAACCATAGACAATCTCCTTGCTGCTGTTGTAGAAAGCTCCTCTTGCTAATGAAAGTGTGAGGAATGAGTGAAGCAAGTGGTTTCTTATAGCAAAGGAAGGAGATTTAGGGTTTCTATTTGCATCTAGAAATTTCTTTTTTAAATTAAAAAAAAGGTAGAAAATCAACCTCATTCTCATTGGAGAATATAGAAAATGCTATAAATAAATTTAATTGACTGTTTGGGGGCCCCACAACCCCCTTTTTTTCCTTAATTTGCCTCAAAAACGCCCGAAACATGGCCGTATGGGCCGGTACGGTCGGGAAACACCGTCGGTCGTATCGTACGACGTTTCCAAATCGGGAAACGCCGTACGGTATGATCGACGACGTTTCCTGGTCGTACCGTACCCGTACTGGCGTTTCACCATGTTTCGGGTCGNGGGGGGGGGGGTAGGGGGGTGCGTTTCCTGCAACTTAGTGTTAAAGAGGTTTGGTATGAAGGATTGTAAATCCATGTCTACTCCGATGATTACCAACCTGGCAAGCTGCATGATTTTGATACAGGCTCAAATTTGGTGGATCCCACCATGTATATAGGTAGCTGATTGGATCATTGATGTATATGATCCATACCAGGGCAGATATATGCTATGAAGTGATTACAATGAGTCAATTCATGGCTGAATCGAGACAGAGACACTGGGTGGCAACAAAGCACATCTTGAGATATCTCAAAGGAACCATTACCTATGGTCTGAGATATACATTCAGTGGTGGTTTGTTTCTGAATGGGAATGTAGATGCTGACTGGGCATGAAGCCCAGTGGATCGGAAAAGTACTTTCAGATACTTCTTTAGTTTAGGATCCGCTATGATCTCATTGTCAAGCAAGAAACATGGATCCATTGCACAAAGTACAACAGAGGTTGAGTACATTGCAGCAAGTGATGCTTCAAGGAAGTAGTATGGCTCAGAAAATTGGTTCCTGGATTGTTTGGCGATAAGCTAGAGACAACGGTGGTTCACTGTGATAATCAAAGTTGCATAAAGCTGACAAAGAACCCGATGTTTCACGACAGGTCAAAGCACATTGACATGAAATACCATTACATCAGAGACACGGTGCAGAGAAAAAATGTAAAGCTACAATACATAGCCATGAGCGAGTAGGTAGCTGATATCCTGACCAAGCCATTGCCATTGAGACAGTTTGAGCAGCTGAGAGGCAAGCTTGGTGTCGTTGAGAGGGAGTGTTAAATTTGGTAGCATTGACAGTCATTCTCCAATGAGAGGCCATGTGGGCCACCCTGAGGCTAGCTAGGGAGATTTTGAGAATCAACCAGTCTTGTGAGGTATTGACAATAGCCAGGGGGAACGTACAACCTTTGTGAGTCAAACCAAAAGTCAGGACGAATGAGATGCTATATGATCTTGTGAGTCTAGCCAAGGCAAAGGAAGAAGCCTTGTAAGTCTAAGTCAAAAGTGAAGATGTAAGTCTAATGCAAAAGTCAGGGGGAACATACAACCTTTGTGAGCATAGACAGTCTAGTGCAAAAGCCAGGGGGAACATACAACCTCTGTGAGCATAGACAGAGTAGTGGAAAAGTCAGGGGGAACATACAACCTCTGTGAGCCTAGTCAAGCCTTGTGAGCCATGAGCAAAAGTCAAGGCATCTAGCAAAAGTTAGGTTGAATGTACAATTCCTATGAGCTAGAGACAAACAATCTTCCTTATGCAAATAATGTAAATGTAATGATCTAGTGCGTTGGCATGTGTAACTTTATCCACCATGAAAAGAAATTTGAGTTGCCTAACTCAGTTGTATAAGTCGACTTGCATGTTTAGTTTGAGTTGTCAAACTCAAGTTGTATGTCTGGTCAAAGTCAAGTTGGCAAGTCTTGTTGCATGTCGCATGTTGCATGTTGCATGCATGTCTAGTTGCATGTTGCATGTCGAGTTGCATGCATGCCAAGGTTGCATGCCTAGTTGCATGTTGAGGTGGCATGCAATAGCCAAGTAGAGTCACAAGTCAAGTTTCTAATTCGAGTTAAGTTGACATGCAAGCACCTTCTAATTAAAGCCCCTTTTCCTCTCCTTTACACGCCTATATATTCAGAGCTTGACCCCCTCTTACATATACTTGTTATGCAGCACAAGGGTAAAGGAGACAGGGCCGTGAAGGAGGTTAGGATTGCTGTGTATATCAGCAGTGAGAGACAATGTGCTGTACTGTGTATATTGGCAGTAAAAGACAGCATGCTGTACTGTGTATATCAGCAGTAAGAGACAGCTTGTATTGCTGTACATATCAGCAATAAAGAACAAAGAACAGGTTGTCCATATCAGCAATAAAGGACAGTGAACAGGGATGTCCATATCAGCAATAAAAGTCAACAAATAGGGCTGTTTATATCAGTGGTAAAAGTCAGTAAAGTCGTGTCGTTTGCTGGTCTATCAGTCAGGTATTTTCATGGTGGAGTGTTATAATTGATCTTACATATTACTTGCAATAAAGAACGATGGTTTGCTGGGGTTTTTCTCCCTATATAGGGTTTCCCCAGGGTAAATTCTTCTGCATGTGTGAGATTCTATTTTGAGTTCCTCTTCTACTTCTGTTCATCATTTCGAGTATTGATTTGTTGGTTGATAAATCAATTTTTATTTAAAGCGTTGAAGAAACTGAAGTAATAATCCACATATTGAATAAAGCTCGATAATTTAACAACCTCAGTGGCCTTGCCCCTCACTTTAGACTAAGGAAATCTGGTTGCTAACCTAGGGGGGTGTCCCTAAAGATCAACCTAGCCAAAGCGTTGTAGTGTGAGGGAGTAAAATTAGCTTAGGCTGATGTGATTACAAACAAGTTGATTGGCTTAAATTATGTGATCCAATGTCACGAAACATGCAAATCTATCTTAAAATTATTGAAGTGTGAGGCTTAATGTGTGACTTGCTTAGAATGAGATTCCAATTTCCAACTACACAATATACCATCAAATTAAATGACATCAAGGAAAGTATTATTCCCATGTGACGATTGAAACATTTAGCCCATCAAAGGCATTCCATGAAAATGTAAGTTAACAAGATCCTTAATGTGTTGAAGCGGTGCATATGAGTCAAACCGTGAAGACTACTTGCCAACTGATGCCACAATATTACTCCAGTGATCAAATGAGAAGTATGAAATCAGAAATATTGGACCAGTACCATGAACTAGAAAGTATGAGAATCATTGTAGACACATTCCATGATCCAACGGTCAACCACATAAGAGAGATAACAAAATGGACAATGCTTAAATGTGGTTAATGAGTGGGTTAATTTCTTTCTCAAAATGCTGAAAATGTCTTCCCAGACAATTTCTCAAGAAAAATAACTTATACCATGGAGTGTGTTCACCAAGTGGTGCAAGAGTTAATCCTTAAAGAATTTAAAGAGTGTTTGCAAGTGAATTATGTTCTTTAGGATCCAAGTGCCCAAATAAGATTACTTCAAAACATTACCAACCATGAAACATCATCAAGGTTTTATTATAACCATATGTGCGATTAGGTGTTTGAAGTATCAATTTTCCTTAAAAAGAGGTTACTTGTGTGTTTAGATACTACTTTGCATCATGAACGTCCATCAAACCATTATAGCATCAAATTACAGCAAGAAAAATTAAAGGCATTTAACAAGAGCGAGTTAAAAGTAAAGAAATTAAGCCAAGGTCTGCTCTTTAGGACTTCAAATCTGAGTTATTGCAGCAGTTAAAATTGTTTTCCAGATCTGATATTAAACCCTCATACTGCCAAAATTATACCAGCCAGCAAGAAATTTAGAGAAAGAGCATAAATCTTCAAGACATTAGGCCTACTCATGCATTGACCTAGCTCTTTATGTTGTATAAACTTTAAACAATAGATCCACTTCAGATTTGAAAATTAAGTGTGTTAAATCTCCTCTAATGCAGAAATATATTCCAGCCAACAAAGAGGTTTAAAGAAAGGCTTAAATCCACAAATAGTTGGGCTAAATAGTGCATCGATTTATCCTTTTATGGTGTTTAGTCCTTAGATCAACTAAAAAATAGATGGAATTAAAGTGTTAGATCCAAATTACTGAAGATTTTCCAGGTCCTATCAGTTTGCCAACTGGGTGTGTCTTTGACCACAGATTGGCTGTAAGTTTCAACTGTTATGAAAAGGTTTTGCTGCTGTTTTAGAACAGCCAACAGTTCAGGAACTTCTTGCTGATTTATTACGGTTGTACTTGCAATTTTAGGTGCTCTAGCATGTAATTTTAGTAACCAGAAGTTAGCACATGCATACTAAAATAAATACAACACACCTAGAGATCTTTACAGCTGAAAATAAGTAGATCTAAAAGACTAATACACATCATTTTGTACACAGGTATTTTTGGTCAACATGACCCTGGATAAAACCCCCTCAGGGAAAACCAGTTTGGGATATATGTCTATATATGAGGAAAAGAGATGGTGGAATACAACAAGTACAAAATATAGATGAACCTGATACAATAGCAGCTTGATCCAAGTTGGAATACAAGTCCAAAAGAACCAGGTGCGCCCTAGGAAGGTGCGTCCCCCATAAATGCTCTCAAAACCACCATAATTGCCCCAGATGCAAACTGTGAGCTCAGAATGGAAAACCCCTCCACATGAATGAAGCTCTACTGTGTGGCCTACCTCTGCAACTGATCCCACTGCAATCTGACTGGTGAAAGACTTCCCCATTGATGATGCGCCGTCCTCAACAAGTGTGCCCTCCACAACAATGAAAGCTCCTCAGTAAATAAACCAAGCTCCAAGCTAGATGCCTCCCTCCATGAAAGCATGCGCCCAAGCTATCCTCACCTCATGCAACAAACCTCATGCCAAAGCTCCCTCTCAATCTCTCCAAGTGAGCAAATGAAGTTATATGAGCTCTCCTTTTCCCTATGCACCCCTCTTGTACCTCCATAAGGATACCTAAGATATCAATCGCTGAGATCATCCCATCTCCCATCTAATCAAAGGTTGAGATCTCTAAAAAAGAATTTCACTCAATAACCCACTTTGGGTTAAGTTCCCTAAGTTCATTTTATGTCTCTAATTCACCCACAAAGTGAATTAATAGTCATTTTAGGTATAAATGACAAAATTTCACTTTTGACTTAAATCTCCTAAGTCAAAGTGAAATTAGACACAAAGTACAAGGCACAAAGTACATAGTACATCCCACATGTGTCTAGGAGAGCAAAAACACACGGGGAACACCTCCCAAGGTACATAATCTCAACAATTACTTTGCTTCTAAGATGTTTTAGTAGCCAAACCAAGAGAATTTATGCAAACCGATCTAGATTTAGTAATGAAAAGGAAAACTATTTGCAAAAAAATCAAGTTTGATTAGCAAGATATGGGAATTGCGATCTTAAACTTGAAATGAAAAGACTTTGAAATTTTAAATGGTTGGGAAAAGGGGTAATACGAATGCCTTACTCCACTTGGGCTATGGAGTCACACTTGGTCTTTCTTTAGGCTATGTCCTCATGTCAAATATTGGGGTCTACAAGCATCAATTAAGCGTGCATTGCAATCCCCCAAAGTAAGACACTTGGATATTTCAACTATCAATCTCTTGGGGAGAATGGTCCTAGGTGAATCCACTTATAAGCAACACAATGCAATCTCTACTTCTAGTTTAAAGACAAGAACTTGAAATCCTAGATGTTCAAAGTTCAATGTGGTAATTCTAAAAATAAACGATTTAAGATTACAAGGCATGAGTTAACCATACCTTATAGATTCCTCCAATGTAGCATGGTGCTCCTCCTTTGGCCTTGTATTAGCTCTTTATTCCAATAAACTTGCTATAAACAAGCTCTCCAAGTTGCCCTAGAAAAAATTCCTCAAGACAAAGACTAGAATATGATATAATGTGAGCAATGTGAGACAAGAGTGCTTTCCAATTATTCTTTGACAGATATACAACTAAGGGAGAGACTCTTTATATAGGAAGAGAGCCTAACAACCTCATGAATAAAATACAATAAATCTCTAGCCTCCTAGCCTCAAAATAACAACCCTCAAAATAACAACTCTCTGACAAACTAGAGAGGATATAGTAAAGATACAATAAAATAACAAAGGCTAGCATAAACAACTCTCAAACAAGTGGGTGCCCTCCAAAACCATGTTCAAAACCACCTCAAGAGATTATGAATGGTCCAAGGACAAGTGTGCTGTCCAAAAAGTGCTCTAACCACCCACATGTGTGGCATCAAGTCAAAGAAGTGGGACATCGAGTGGTTAAATTGCGGCGATAATTTTTCAGTGGCAGATTTTAAAGCACTATAACTATGCCAATTTTTTCTTAAATTTCTATTATGACCGCATTTTGGAAATCTTGCAGTCTTCCTACATCTAATAACATTGGTCTGGTGGAATTATGGGCACTCTGTCAAAAGATAACAACTCTTGAAGCTACGCTACCCTAAAAAAACACTCTAACCAACTCAACTACCACAAGAAATGGCCCAAAGTAGTGTAACAAACTCTAACAAATTCATAACAACCTCTAACAACTACAACCAACTCACATGTGTGGTCCAAGATGGTGTAACTAACTCAACAAACCCACACGTGGGAGGGAATCTCTCTAAGAGGAAGGTGCACCCTCTCACAATATGATCTAGGTGGCACATGTGATGATGTGGAGTCCTTGTCACACTAGCCAATGCATTGTCATAGATCTCAATGTAGTGACACATATCCCAATGAATGTACATGCATCCCAATGTAGATAGACTGGTACCAATGTAGTGTCAGACATCCTAAGAAAATATACATGTTCATATGTTGGTACATGGATCGTAAGGCAGTATGATGGATCCCAATGCAAATACACAAATCTCGAGGCATAATACATAAATCCCAAGGAATAGATGCAACTCCCAGTGCAAGATGCCCACCTATAGTGATGAGTCATGTTTCAATATCATTAAGTGGTAAACATACAAACAACATCTTCGAACTTTCAATAACTCATTTAACTTTTATACTTTAGGCTAAGTTCAACCATGGCGGGGACAACATTAACCTCTATTACATGTGACACTCCTCACAAGAAGAGGTACGTCCTAGATTGCTAAGTTAGAAGTAGGTCATATGACGGATAATTTGCGGAAGGGGAAAGGGGAAACTTAATGAATCAACCTTCATAGTCATATATGATGTGTATGTCTTCTTTTGCTAGCTTTCAAGAGCTAGGGGTCTTCATTTCTTCCAAGATGGCTTTCATGACGGTGTGCTAGGCTTTGAGTTACCACCTCGACACTGTTTTATACTACCCCCTCATTCTTTTCCTTTTTCTTTATGTTTCCTTTCCTTTTTTCTTTATTTCTTAGTTCTTTTCTTTGAATATGCATTTTTAAGCATAAGACTAGGGGTAAGAGCCTTTTCGTGATGTGGCATAGCTCAAGCATTATTATTATTGGCTTTTAGATTTTTTATGGTTGCAACTACCTTGAGCACTTTTTCTCTTTTGATTTTGAGGCTCTTACACATGGGTCTTCATTTCTTTGCTTAGGATCTTGATGAATGACTTATGACAAGTTAACCATGAGTGGGGAAATATGATGAATGGTATGGAAGTGAATGGGAAAGATGGAAAGTGTTAAATATGCTTTGGGATATGAAATATGCTACATTCCACCTAGTTCTCTAATAGTACAACCTGACACAAGAGGTGATGACACTTATCTAGGAGAAAATTATGACCCACCATGGTATCCCCTAACAAAAGGGTAAAAGTTTGGAGTGTTATGATGCATTATTAGATTACACCGATGTTTACCATGTTCACAACTTGCATAAGAAACATTAACACCACGTCTAGGCAAAGAATCCATACATGAAACCATAGTAGAGAAATTGAAGTGAACAAACTAAACCAAGAGAACCTAGCGCCATGTGTGTGAAAGTATAGTGTACCATCTGCAAGTGCATATATCATATAAGGTGTATGAGACATGGCCTAATATACCATGGACAAGGCATCTTAAGGCAACTGAGCAAAACCCACTGCGAGATGAGATTATCATGTAACTGAAGGAGAACTGGAAAGAATGAGTCTGAGTCTGGATGAGACGAACAAGGGTGCTCATATGAAATGGAAGACCTCACTGTTGGAAGTGTGGCTTGAAATATCCCAGATTCCTGGATCTGGATATTTACTGATGTTATTTGATCTTCTGTTGCAGATATGATACTCTAGGGGTTTCTGGATGCGTTTCTTGGGTTTTGATATGTGCTTGTTTAGTTATATGTGTTCATGCATAGCATGCATGCTATTGTTGAGACCGATAAAGATTTATTGCACTTTTATTGAATTGTAGAAATTGCTAATACATGGAAATACTGGAAATCAAGCTCTCATTGCATCAAATAGATTGTATCATGGATAAAACTACTCTATAGTACAAAGGAAGGCAAGTAAAGTACCGATCTATAACATGCAAGAGTAGATCTATGACATGCAAGCCTGCTCTACTACATGCATGGAAGAAACATTGAATGCAACTGTTGGAAAGATGGAGATCTGAGATCTGATAGCTGCGCTCCTCTGAATCTGATGCATGCAATCACAACTGGGTTGCCTTCCCTCCTAGATAACACACTATACTATGAAAATGATGTGCTTGATCTCTGTGAGCCCCTGTGACAATACCGAACCTCCGGATCCATTGCTGGAACCCCCACGCACTGGAAAATAAAGAATATATCGCCCAAGGAGAAATAATCATCGGAATCGGCTGAAAACTATCCCAATAGGTGCGCCCTGTCTCCTCCTCATATGGTTTGAAGGAATAATGCTTCACCAACTCTCTCAAGCCAAGCGACCCTTTTTCTGAATGAAACCTCCTCTATAACCCCACACTGTCCAAGCTAACCTGCGCTCAAGCTCTGATCTGTCCCTGCCTGAACCCTAAACCTGTAATTGTAATGAATCCTTAAGGAATGATCCAATCTGGTGCTTTGGTGCTCGATGAAGAATCTGTATGATCCTCCCAATAGACTAGGGTGTCTCTCAACACTGAAATCTAATAATGGTGGTGGTTTTCTCCAGAAAGTCATAAAACATGAAGAAATCGCCTGACTTCTCCTTTGAGATCTAATTCTCAACTCACAATCATTAATAATGAAGAATTAGGTTGACTTTTCTCCTTCATACTGCCGCCTCATCTAATTCCCCGTTGACTTTATTAATTAAGTGACTTTTTCCCTAAGTTTTGACTTAATAATCACTTAAGTCACATAAACACTTTTTTCTTCTTGTTAGAATTAGGAAAGTAATGCATAACAAAAATGTCTTTTTGAAAAATCAGTTAGAAGAGCACTTAGAACACATCCATAGATGCTGAACTTAGGAAGAATAATACTCAGATCTGAACATACTGTAATTAAACTCAATCAGTGATCTAATTCTTAGTTAGCAAACACACAGAAAACTCGATTGATGCAGACTTATTAATCATTGGATTTGATGCAGATTTAACTCATGAACAGATCTAAATAATATGTCTAATATAGATCCAAAAATAAATCTGAACAGTAGATCTGAAATAGATCTAAGCTAAGAGCAGGATACAAATAAGAAAACATTTAGATTTAAGTTTCAGAAAGTAGATCTAATCTATGATAACCTTTAGTAAATAACAACTTACAGATTTGACTAGAAGATCTTACCTGGAAGACTTACCTCAAATTTCTGAAGGAGAGCAGCCACACATAGGTGATGTAAATCACTGAATATATGCTCAGAAAAAGTCAAGTTCATAGATCTACCATATAGGTTAGATCTCTTGCCAAGAGATGAATAAAATTTCTTGCCACCAGGAGGAGAAAACACTTAAAACCACCACACAAAAATTTCTGTAATAAAACCCTTATCCACACATAAATTCCAAGAACCCAAACTCTCATAAAAGGAATGGCTGTAACTCAAGGCATAGGAACAGATCAGAGCTTGAGAGGCCACGGCAGGGGTTTGTTCTGAGCTTGAGAGGTCACGACCCAATGTGCAGGACCAGATCTACACTAGGGAGGCCATGACTCAAGGAAGAGAACAGAACTGAGCTAAAGAGAGGTGACGGGAGCCTTAACCTGTATACAAAACAGCTCAACAATCCTCAACGCAGACTTGGCATCAGCAAAGAAAAGATCTTCATCACACCACACATGGACTTGTCAAGACAAGATGAGTACTGTTGCAAAGGGGGCCGCAACTAGCAAGGAGAACACTGTTACAAAGGGGGCCGCAGCTAGCAAGGAGAGATCAGCTCTCTTTAATGATAATAAGAGTGTAGTATTAAGGGTAGAGGGTAGGCCTTTATTTATAGTTTAGGCTAGGGCAAAAATAAGGGTACTAGTAATTAAATTAAAAATAAAAATAACATGTTTTGAATTAATATAAATATTAATTCAAAACATGTTATAATTAAAATATTTAATTAGTATTTTACATTAACCCTTAAGACAAAAACAAAGCCCCAAACAAACACAAACAAGGGTAAAGGGGTTTTAGGTGGGGTAGCTTGGTGGCAATACTTGTCCATTCATATTCAAGGTGACCTTATTAACTTTATCATCATTGCATATGTGGGATACATCCCTCATGTGGTCATGCCCACCTTCAAGGACATGTGGTCATGCCCACCTTCAAGGAGGGTCAAACACCAACAAAGTACCTGGTCAAGGATCAAGTTGCCCCAGAACATTTTTGGGGTCTTATCCACCAAGGTACAAGACCAAGGATCAACCCATGCCCCAGGCATGGGTACCCTGGAGCATGTCCAGGGGCCCTAGACATATCTAGGGAATTTAATTGCTTGGTCTCAGACCAAGAACCCCAGTCATATACTGGGGGCCCTCTCAGGGGTCTTTACTGCTTGGTCCCAGACCAAGAACCCCAGTCATATACTGGGGGCCCTAACAAGGGTCTTTTGCCATGGCACTGACTGTTTGGTCCCAGACTAAGTACCCCAAGAGTGCACTGGGAGCCTTTGATCTCGGCTAGGGTCTTTGCCATCGTCCCAGAGAATGGCTCTTGCAGCTGCTATAAATTTAACACTTCTAATTGCACGTTCACTTTATTAATTAAGTGGCTTTTCCTTAAGTTTTATATCAATAATCATTTAAGTCACTTAGAGCCCCCTTTTTCCTCCCTTTTTCTATCTAATGTCACTTTCACTTAGGATTTTAAACGAATGGCATCAAATAGAGGTGTTGTTCCCTTTATTTCTTGACTATAGTCTACAGGAACATATAGACCACTAAGTCGCTCCCCGTTGGAGTCATCATTGGGAAAGGGACATTACACGGTTCTGGTATTAGTTGCCCATGCAATTCCTCACATCATGAAGGGGCAACACAACTCAAGACACATTTCTTGTACATGAAGAAATCCTAGGTCAAGAATGGCTTTTGGAACATTTTTGGCTCTCTTGAGTTTCTTGGTCGTTTCCTAGGCATTTTCTGGATATTCTCTATCATTTCCCTTGTTTTTTGTAGTTTCAAGGGATGTTAAAGATTGTAAAGGATCCTTTCATAGTACTTAATCTTTTTCAATTTTG
>JASDQU010501458.1:31848-45887 GCA_032191745.1 Picea mariana | reverse complement strand
ATGTATGAGGGTATGGAACTGACATTTAATCAAAAGAACCAAGCCCTTTATGTACCTCGATGTTGTTGGCATTGATCGTTGAACTCTTTTGTCACGACCCCAGTAAAAATGTACCCTTCACTCAAGTATAAACTCTTCTATTGAACTCTTCTCTTTGTAGTTTGTCGTCGTGTTCAGTGACTTAGTAGTGTATATGCACACCAACCTCCATCTTATATACAAGCTAGAGCTGATCACTTTTGAGGATGGTGATCCTCTTGAGGGGTCATCCTCCAGAGTCCACATCAACAAATGCACGGATTGCATTGGATATAGGGGAGGAGGAGGAGGAGGAGGAGGAGAAAGCAGTGGTAGTGATTCCAATCTTGTTGATTATGACATGAAGGACTACTGACAATCACAACTCATGAGCTATGCGATTCTTCCATCTATGGTTCTAGTATCTACCCTATGGCTATTTTGTATTTTTCATTGGCATTCCCACCTATAGTATCAGTGACTCTAACTTAGTATGTTATTTGATGTTGTAGAGGCCATTTAGAGCCTCATTGATTATGTATTTATGTTTCAATCTCTAGATATGTATTGCACTTGGTGTCGTTTTGATATATTCATGAGCATATTTTGGATATGTTGTCTCTAATTGTCTCTAATGCTTTGGAAACATGATTTAAAATCTTAAAAATATATTTTTTTCGTTAAAATTTAAATATTTTATGTATTTTTTAAAAAATTGGTTCATTGAAACCGGTTCGATCGGTTCATTACTGGTTCCGGTTCTGGTTCAGGTTGGACCCTCGACCGGTTCCGGTACCGGTTTCGGTTTTTAAAACATTGCCTTCGATAGCATTTGCAGGGAGTGGCACCATCTGGTAGCGGCAGTAATAATTACCAACTCTTAAGAACTTCAAGGGTGACTACCACTGGTACCACAACTGATACTTCAACTGATACTGCAACTGCAATTGATTCTGAAACTGGAACTGCAACTTAGGGTTTGATGAGGAAACCCTAAAATTTCAAACTTCAAATTTTGAAATTCTGATCCAGGGGCTAGATGCGCTGAGCTGAGGCGAGTAAGCTGGTTTAGTCAGATTCTTGAAAATCCAAATTTTACCCCCTCAAACTTGACCAACGGATTTCTGGACTGATGCTTCTGGTTTTCTAGTACCGGTGAAAACTAGGGTTTCACTTTTCGGGAGTTTTATCCACTGAAAAGGTGTGTTGAAGGTGCCAAAGAGTTCCTTGGGCTAGGGCACACTTTTCTAGATGACTTTTAGGTTGAAACTCCTCTTCAATGAAAAGCCCTAATTTTCTTGTACAACAACATTGACGTTTTTCCTTTTCTTGTGAAAGATGCTCTCTTCAGCCTAGCTCTGAAACCATGATAGAGTTTACGCTATTATTAGGTTTCTTTTCAAATTACTAGATAACCATAGCATAGATAGGATCACTGAGAAAAACACAATCACAAGATACACAACATTTATCTTGGGAAACCCTCATGGGGGAGAAAACCCAACAAAAACTTCCTTAATATAGATAGCCAATACAATGCCAAGAGAATAAACCAAACACTACAGAGAGTCCTCTCTCAAGTAATGCGCCTCTCTTCCTTCTTTTCCAACTGCAACTCCAAACTTGTGCTCTGGATGATCGAGTGAGTGAGTAAACAAATGAGGCACTGGCCTCCTTTATTTATACAATCTGGCAGGTGCTGAAAGGAAGTGTCTTTTCATTGGCAGGGCCGACTTCTCTACCTGGGTGGTTAGAACCACTTTAATTTAATTTATTCTGGGGGACGACTTCTCATTTTGCATATTATAATCAGGGTTTGACCACTCTGCAATAGGGGATTTGGTCATTTACAATGCCCGACATGATCAATCCACAAAAGGGGATTGATTTAATGAATAATACATCAATAATAAATTGAATATTCTTTGCAGTTAAATATTTCAACACTATATACACTTACTCCAAACTAGTTTTCCCCATGGGGGTTTTTCCAGGGTCACGTTGACCAAAAACTTATGTGTCAATTTCATTCATGCTTAGAATTGTTAGATCAGCATTTAGAGTTTTAAAGATTGAGAGGAGTGTTATGTGTTTTGAGTATTATTGTATGTGCTAATCATTGGTATAAAAAACACTTGCAAGGGCACCTCAAAAGAACACTTAACCACACAAATTATCAGCAGAAAGTTACTAAACAGTTTGCTGTCCTAAAAGACAGCAAAGGACAGTTTTGGAAGTTCAAATTTAGAGCTAAAATCTGATCAAAGATAGATCAGTTTTAAGCAGCCTGATAGTACATCGTTTCTCTTCAACAAGTGCGCCCACTCCCTTGCTAGTTGCGCCCTCCTACTAGCTCACACTCCAGGTAAGAAGAAACCACTAGCTCATGCACCCTAGCCTCTCACCAAAGTGCCTCCTCAAGCTCAGGCCTCCTCAACAAGGTGCGCCCTTGTTCTTCCTCTTCTCCAAATTCTCTTCTCCTCTCTTCCTCTTTCACTCTAACTCCAAGTGAATTAATAAATCTCACTTTTCCCTCCTTTGCCTCCTTTAGCCTAATCTCAAGGCTAACCTAGAAAACCAAGGGCCTAGATTAGCTCTAAGCCTTCCTTCAAGATGAGTGGATGAGATTAGATCTCATAAACGCGCACTTAAGTTTCCATAGTTCACTTTATGTTCATTAATTTACATTTAAGTGAAATTAATGTCACTTTATGACTAAGTGAATAAAAAATGTGAATTAATGTCACTTTATGACTTAGTGAATAAAAAATGTGAATTAATGTCACTTTATGACTTAAGTGAATAAAAAATGTGAATTAATGTCACTTTATGACTTAAGTGAATAAAGTCACTTTAGAGTTAAGTGAATAAAGTCGAAGTTAAATTATAACATAAAGTACAAGCATGAGGGTAATACTCTCCCCCTTTGTGTTTAGAGATCCACAAACACAAGGGGACCACTTTCCTTGGTACCCAAATCTCAACATTGAACAAGTGAATTTGATGATACGATGTTTGATGATATGATGTTCCTCCATTGCCCTGGTATTGGGACTATCGTACTCAATAGTCCCATTGACCTAGTTTTGTGGTCATTTATTGGACATTAATAAAATTATCTTATCTTGTATCAATTCTAATGAAGAGTTAGTTTGATAAGTTAAAATGTTGACCTTCTTGGGATCATAATTTTCCTAAGCTCTCAAGTTGCATCTTAGAAGGGGTTGGATCATTTTGATCTTACATTGAGGGATAGACGGGCTTGCCATAGCATGTTAAGTATGGGGTGTACTTTTGGATTCCAATGAAGAAAGAAATGTAGAAATCAAGTTTTAGTTTCTTGAATGCTTCCATTCAAGATAACTGGTGATTACKAGGACTTTAAGCAATACATGCATTTTTACAGTAGTGCAAGGCAGAGATCGTTGTTACATTTTATTTTAGGACTAAGGAGCATTTGATATTGTTAGTTTTGAGACATTGTCTGAAGTTTATCTTTATGAAATTATATTGTATAGTCGGCTAATTAGGCAATCAACCACATTGAAAGGACAATGTTTCTTTTATTCAATGCCTATATCAATCACTTAAAACCTTCAGAGTTATAGATTCTGCTGATGAATATTAATGTGCTATGTTATTATGATACTCTTTTTCTTTTTATACCTGTCTGATGTTCTATGCTTTTGTATTTCACAATTTCATCCTGTTCTCATTTATGTCTTTGATTTACATTTTCAGTGTCTACAACGTCTACAAAGTAGTTCAAGCAAGAAAAGGAAGCATGCTTCTTGCATTGGCGATGGTAAGTTGTGCTGCAAGTTTACTTGTTTCAATAAATAATATGAATGACTTTCCAACACTATGCACAAGTTCAGGTATGGTATAACTTATTGCCATTTCTATTTTCATATCGGTTTTTATCTATTTTTACTGATATAGTAAGTGGCTCTGCTTTCCAGCTTTTCCCCTTCTTTGCGCTTTTAGGAGGAGTTTTTATATGGTATGCATGTAACTACCATTTACCATATAGGAAAAATATTAATAATGTATTACACCTTATTTAAATTTTAGTTACAACTAGTTCCATAAGATGGGCTTTAAAGTTTAATTTACATAGCAATACATGAGAATTTGCTTATTAAATTATCTAACATGCTTTGTTCCATGGTACAGGGGCATATTATCTCCATCTGATGTGTTAGGTAGTCAGCCTCATCTATTGTTGGTGGGAACTGGCTTTGCCTTTGGATATTTAGTGGTAAGTTGATGTTGGTCACTAAGGTTCATAGTTGGAGCTGACTTGCCTTTTGGCTTATGTATTGTTTGAGAGTTTTGATATTGTCGTGAATTTGCACAAATAGTGATAGATACACAATTTTGTAGCCTTTGGCCTGTTACATACTATTGTTAGTTGCAATAATACTAATTACACTAGTCTTGACCTTTGTTGTTGAGAGTATGCTAATATTTATATTTTTATGGTCATCTACTTCTAAATGCTTACCTCAATCTATATTTCTGATGGACTATTTGTAGGGACGATTGATTTTGGCACATTTATGTGATGAACCAAAGGGCTTAAAAACTGGCATGTGCATGGTATATTTTCCAAAAAACTTAGATTGTTAACTTCAAGAATAGTCCTTCTGCTCCAACGATCAAACCTAGCACTATGGTAGCTGTGAAACATTGCACTCTGGACATTGCTTTCTTTGTTTTCTAATTATAACGAGTTTGTTATTTGTGCAGTCGTTATTCTTCCTTCCTTTTGCAATTGCAAATGCTCTTTCTGCTAAACTTTTAGGCGGGTATGTCTTATTGACTCCAGTTGGCCTAGGTGTTAAAAGTTATTTTTAGTTTATACAAACAATTTCATGATTAGAATAATTAATTTGCCGAGAAAAGAATTTGCAGGGTTAGTGGGACATGTGAGCTTCTTGTTGTTGATGATTTTATTTTCTGCAGAACTCCCCCAGTTGATGAGCGGTTGCTGCTTCTTGGATTCTGTGTTTTTACAGGTAGTGGACCCGAATCCACATCTCTATTTCAATAGAGATCAGAACTTGAAGATATGTTTTGCATCTTATTTGTGGCATAATTCTATATCTATCCTTGACCACTTTTAATTCATTGTTTGACTCGTTGCAGTTATTCTTTACATGCACTTTGCCATTGGTGTCATTCATGAGATAACAACTGCTTTATCTATTCAGTGCTTCAGGTAAGTATTGCTAGTTTGCTGAATTAGAAGTTACTACTTGGCCAAATCAAAGGTTTATTGCTTTGAACATTATCCTATTGTTGATTTGCAGGATAACGAGAAAGGAAGCTTGAGAAGGTACACTCCAGGTCGCCTTTGTGCCAGGTGGATTTTTTTTTATTGTATTGAGGCTACTTTTTGCCGTAGTTTGGCAGACCAACATAGAAGCAAAGTGTCCTCAATCATATTTTAAGGACTCTAATGTCATAAGCAACCCAAGGATGGTACACTACAGGTTCAATCACATATTTATAGACATTTTGTTTGGGATAAAATACCCTCATCGCAGTGGCTGGCCACACGGTTTTGGCTGAGATGGCCCAGGCTGAAGCAAAGTGGTAAAGAGATTTGCCATTAACAATTAGCTACTGCCATATTTGCACTGCTTCGGTTTCAATATATATATGGTCTTGTGAAAGTTAAGAGCAAGAAAAAAACTCTTTTATTATAAAATCATTATTTTTGGATATGATTAGAACGCTTGCCAAATGTTGGAGCAACCGAGTGCCATTTGTTTCTTGCTGGAAAGTCGTTGCAGTTAGCAGAAGTAAATTCTGAGATTTTATTCAGTTGAATGCGGAAAAATCTTTTACTTCCGGTGTTGCATTGCATGAATCCATGCCGTCAATTTCGGCATAAGAATGATATGATGAATTTTATTTTAGCTTTCTGTATCTGAATCTGGTCTTTTGCTGATTTAATAGTCTGTTGCTCGAGGTTTTATTTGTTTTACGGTAATAGCAGCTTCATTGTAAATGGATTGCTGTTGCTTGTATTATGCCTGAGTAAACCTTGATTATTCTGCATTAAGCATGATGTATTATTTTGCTGGAAAAAACTTTCATCAAGAGAAACCAGTCTTTGGGAGTCTGATAGTACAGATCATACACAGCATAATGCACTACTTCTAATCAGTGTTGCAAATATCAGCGATATATTGCCAACATTGCGTTTCCCTAATCTTGGCAATATTATTGCTGGAAAATTTGTGAATTTTGGGATATTTTGAAAATATTGTGATATATTAGCAAAATATTGGGAGATGGAAAATATAGGCAGAGGGATGAGAATTTTTTTGGGGGGATTTTTTTGCTCGTTTTGAAGAGGGAAAGCAAGTGTTGAGAATAAATGGTTATGCACTGTTACCTTGCCCATAAAAGGGCTAGAGGAAGGGGTTGCTTTAGATTAATTTTTTTTTTTAGCTTTTTTTTCAAGTTTGCTGATATTTTTTCCGATGTGGCTGATAATTCTTTCGGAACCCTAAGCGTTATATTCGCGAACACGATGCTGCAACATTGCTTCCAAGAGCTACACCCGAATAACCTACCTCTTTATAGACATAGGGCAGGTTTGTTACCGTTGAGGTGACAAACGTGACTACTTCAACCATAGACTAAGAGTGGTCATCTACAGATCACTGACAAGTATATGTATTGAGTTGTTTAGGCATTCACAACTATATGGAGGTTTTGGAAACAGATTGCATTGAAATTGAAATTTGGATTGTTCCGACGTTTTGGATAATCTCATTACCCATCATCAGGAAGTGCGAAGAAATGCTAGTTTGGGACTTTGAAGCGATGAGACTTTGCATCGCTTCAAAAATGCTAAAGTTTGCAATGTACTTCATCAATTTATCCCTTGATATGCTCAAACCGGCGAGCTTTGCTTAATTATGTTGAGAGGCATATTCCACAACCTAGTGTGGGAGAGACTGTCACGAATGAGTTGTGACACTGATGTCACAGACTTTTAACATTAAAAGAAAATAAAATTATATGTTTTAATAAAATTAATTTTAAGTGGGCTATTTAATATTATTCACTAGAGGAACGAAATATATAAAACACCAGTTTAGATGTCAATGAGGAATACAAGATTGGGAATTGGAAGCGATAAGAATCTACTTCGTTGCGAAGACGCTAAATGCACAATGTACACGTAAATGCTCGAAGTGACGAGCTTCGTGTAATGTTCCCTCTCCATGGAGCATTGAGATTGAGTTGTTTAGGCTTTTATTGTTGTTTATAATATCTAGAGTTTCTGTAGAGGGATTGCATTGAAATTTAGTTTGTTTCAACATTTTAGGTAATCCCCCATCATCAAGGAGCATGAAGAAATACAAGATTGAGAATTTTAGGTGATGAGATTATGCGTTGCTTCAAAAACACCATGTTTGATCTTTTATGATGTTAGTTAAGGTCCCAATCCACGAGTTAAAGGCCTCAGTGTCTAAAGGGCTCTGAAGGGCTCGACGAAATTCACAATGTGAGCATTGAGATTGAGTTGTTTAAGCATTTGTAGTTGTTAAGAGTTTTTGGAGATAAACGACTTAGAATTTAGGTTGTTCTCACATTATTAGCTAATCCTGTTACCCATTATGACCATCTATTTTTTCTTTGGCTTGGGTTTCTCCTCTTCATCATTAGTATTGGGGTTTGGGAAGTTGATTTGGTCTTGAGAAGTACTTCCTTGATCTTCCAATAGTTACCTTCCAATGACTTGGATGTAGACAACCATTGATATCGTAGGACATGGAGATGCCTTTGTAAATCACTAGTTGTAGTTTGATTTTGTCGAGTTGCGTTATCTCGGTCTCAAAATCTAACCTTGGACCTCCCTTCCCAGGCCTTGGAGATTTATTCTCCTTCCCTTACCATGGTCTCGATGAAATATTTTGAAGTTATCACCCATAGAAGAAGAGAAAAAAGAACCAGRTACCTATGAGAGAGATAGTATGAGCTCCAAGAATGTTATACATGCTRAGGCCTTTGTGCTTTATAAGCTCCTAGTGGATTTCAAGAAATGACAATGCACAAAGGAACCATGTCGAAGATTGAGAATCTATACATTTATAGAAACTTCTACCAAAACTGAATGATTAGAATCCATCATATGCAATGACATTCTCGAGTTGGATTGTTGATTTGCYATTGAATTAAACATGGAAGTCCTAAACATAGAAATTAAGTTCTTGTGATTAGGGCTAGAGGCCCTAGGCCCATACAAAAATGTCTTGGATAATTACTAGCCATATATTGATTATGTGAAGAATCTTGAAAAGGAATACACATCATATGATTGCCTTGCAATCTCTWCAAAAAGTTCYGTCACATGACATTTTCAATGCTCAGGAGAATGCCTAAAAAGGAAAAGACAAAAAGATCTAGTGCTAACCACTTGATCTTGTGTAGGATTTGAAGTAGATCGATCCTCATGCCATCAAAGATGATATGGCATACATCTAGGACTAATCCATGATGCCTTGGACTTGCCTCTTGCATGAGATCAACATGTAAAACGGGGTATTGATGCTATCGATACATGACTTGTTTTTGTCAACATGAGAAGCCTTATGTATAAAGAAATCTCAAACACTAGGCACCATTATGAAATCCACTTCATCCTAGTCTTTAAACAAAATGAATATTGATGAATACTTAAAGAATTACCTACAATCCCAAACTCGATCCTATAGTCAACTTCATTGATCATGTACTCCACCTATGACCTTTGTTTTTTCCACCCATGTAGAGAAAGTTGACATATTCAGTGAACAATGTCTCAACCCTTCCTACTTTCATATCTCTTTGGAGGTTTATAGCCATGTTTGCCCCAATCTGTTATTTGATTCATTGAGATACGAACATGAGTAATTTTAATTTCGTCAAATCTCGACACAATGTCCTTGCAATAAAGACCATGTGGAGGTTACTAAGGTAATTAATATGGGAATCTCTACGTTCATAAATTTTTTCTCTATTAATAGATGTCGGTGTGAATTAACATTCAAATTGTGATTATGATGTCGTTTATTAATGGATGTCGGTGTGAATTAACATTCAAATAGTGATTATTCATGTTTTGATGCAAAAATTGTAAAAATTGAAAAATGGACTATATTTTGTAAAAAAGTGGTATGCAAAAAAAATGAAAAATTTAACAAATGATTTATATTTATAGAAATTTGGTTGGTTATTTTAGTGGATGATCCTTTCAAATGTAATATTTATAGGAAGAGGAACAAGCTCCTTAACATGGGCTACATTCTTGAGAAAGTAGCTTCCCACAACTAGATTCCCACAACTAGATTGTGGCTTGTAATGGAAAATTAAGAAATGATAAACATGAAAGCCAACATGAATCAAAATTGGGTTAACAAGTTGAAATGGTAACTATATCCATATACAAATTGAGGAGTTTACACTAAAAATTGTTAATTGTGATGCTAAATAATGATAAAAGACCATGAGACATTATGCACAAACTATAATTGATGATGTCATGCTTGGACTTAATGATGTTATTGTTACTTCTAAAAATAAAGTAGTAGAGGATAATGATCTCAATATATTAGATGCTATTGTTGTTCTGTTTGGTATCAATTTTAAATTAATAGGAAAAAAGAGGTATTAATAAGATAAACTTTGCAAATTTTGTTGGGATTATATTTACTTAGTCAAATACCTAAATTTACATCTTTTTTTCTTTTTTTCTTGTTCGACTTAGCTAGCATTTAATGTAGGCATGCGTGATATTGTACTTAACTTTATCCTGTCCTCGTTAATGAGTTATTAGAAGGTTTGTGGTTATCACCTATATGGTGGTTGGGGGAATAAATAAGATGGTTATGCATAATCCTTATATTATGAGATCATTTACCATTGCAATGTGGTTTACACCAAGAATATAATATAGTATTTATAGTGGTTTTTTTATCATTTGGGGTTTTCTCCACTCTACATGTGGTGTCACCCCCTTTATCAAAAAGTGAGAGAAGAGAGATTCCACAACAAACTGTGTTGATTGCTCTATTCACCAATGAAATTGTACACATATAAATACATGGATGCTTTTTCTAAATATAGATTCATTACCTTATCACAATCATAAATAGTTGAGAGAACATCTCAACCACACACTAAACTAGGAGCTATTCTAGCTCTCATCCAACAACCTCCTAAAACTACTCAAGAGATATATTCACATAGAGATATTCTCTACTTGCCAATAATATCTACAATAGCAAACTTATATGACTAAATATTAACACACAAGACAAGTATGAATTAACTATTATAATACTCCCACTTAATGAGTCCTTGTCTTGTCTAGTGAGATCTTTTTTGGTCTACTGCAACAAATCCTTCTTCAAATCTTGAACATGGTCCCACAATGTAAATATTTCATATGGTCCAAGCTAGGATTTGTATTTTGCACCTTGAGCATAGAGTCACCACCAAATTGCCATAGTCCATATAAAGAAACAACCATTCATAGAAATACATGGGTACCTAACTGTTGTAACCATCGGTCTAGTAGGACCTACATGGTTCATTTAACTCTTTGATAAACTCCCATTGAATGTGCAAACAACTCTGCCAACAATTTCTAAGAACTTAACCAATGCAATTGATGCACCTTGCTCTCTATTGACATATGTTCCTTGAATTTTACCTAATTCGATTTCCACAGACTTGGTCCAACATCACCCCCAGAGTCTACGGGCAGTGAAGGGTTTGTACTTGTAAAACAAGCTTGTCCATTACTCAATGTTACTTCCCATCCCATACATTTCCCTAGAGCTACACAATTTTTACCCTTTCTCTTGCTTCATCTCCTCATCTATTTTGAATAGATGAAGCCAGAGGACCTCTGACGAGGTTTTGCAAGTTCTAAGCCAGGTTTTTCTTCCGGTCACCCTTTGTTCTTCGTAAAGCCCTTGCTACCCAAGCTCACACCAGGGAAAACTCTTGAGACATAGAAACTCTCATGCTCATAGGCGATGTGCTCTCCCACGGTTCTATCTCATCCTTTCTATTATCACATGAAGTTGTCATGGGTCATATGTAGTTGTTAAAAACAAAGTCTACACCTCTTCCCTGTCTCTCTCTTTTCCGCATACCTTCCCATAATTTTTTCCTCTTCTGGTTGATAAGGTCAGGGCGGTCAAGTATGCTGTATGCATAGGGAAAAACTAGAGCAAAATAGAGCAGTCCATTTCAGGCTTGAAATACAAGCAAATAGACAGGTTCAATTTTCAACAGTGGAGATCCCATGTGCACTTCATATTAACGACTCTCGTGCATTTGGAGTTTCAAAGTCACGCAAGGATTAACGACCAGACAAAAGCCCCGAAGTGTTGAAGTCCCGAAGTCCCAAAGTAACGAGAGACTGCCACATCAACCGGGAGAAAGTCACTTTGGGAAATATTCATGCCCGCGTTCAAAAGCTCTCGAAGCCCGAAACGCTGAAGTAACGAGAGACTGCCACGTCAACTGGGAGAAAGTCACTTCGGAAGATATTCATGCCCGCGTTCAAAAGCTCCCGAAGCCCGAAGCTCCGAAGTAACGAGAGGCTGCCACGCCAACAAGGAGAAAGTTACTTTGGGAGATTTCCATCCAAACATCCTGTTGAGGGGTCCTAAATCCATTTAACTTAACAGTAGGAACCAAACCCGTCACCGAGGCCCAATTAGACTTTGCAATGTTTGATGGTGGAATAGTTCTCCAAATCTTGCGATTCGACCAATTAATCGATGGGCTTTACGTAGTGATTGACATGCTGTCTCCCTGTGAAAGCTCCTTATTTAGTTCGAAAGTTCTATTTTTGTATTTTCTCTTATAGGTGGGACCGATATAAGACAAAAACTGGTATAAACCAACTGAGTAACAAAGGGGAAATGACTTAACTACTGAAGAAGGATGAGCTTGGGATAACCATCATACTTAAGCATGCAGACAATGATTCTTACACCTACAACAATCCTAGTACTAATACATTAACCTGCTGGTGTTCCAATTATTCACCGAGATACGATTATCAAAAGAAAACATACATGCAATAAACAACGGGAAGAAAAATAGTTTCCTTGACTCTAATCATCAATCACATATTAACACAATGATTTACTCTTCATCATTAGAGACAAGAACTATAAAAATATTGAATTAGATAACTTATCAACAGATTCAAAGGCTCTTACTCATTACATCATCCATTCATGAGATAAAATCAGAAATAATTCTTCTTCAGATCCAATCACAGATGCTTTTGATGAAAAACAAAAAACTTTGTCTCAGGTCATAAACATGACTTCTCAATTAAGAAAGCTTCGAAATAGTTCTTTACAATCCAAAAATGAGGGTCTTTGCAAAAAACCATCGGCCCCTTGCTATAGGTTGATCCCTTTGTTTATAACATATTATTAACTAAAAATAACTATCAAAAGTGCAAACTAAGTAAAACAAAACATCGCCACATGGCACTTTCATTGTTTAGTCTTCTAAGAGTTATCAAATGTTTCACTTGAGTGGATGAATCTTCTCGTACTCCGACCATTTGACGAAGAGATCCTTGCATGTGTTGGCATACGTGAATCTGTGTTGTTCCATTGGGGCCGAAATGATCTCCCTTATCTCTATTGTCCATGCCCGATACTCGACTATTTTAGCACTTAATTGCTGCAACACGGTCCAAGCCTTGATCGGGTGTTCCATGAACTGCTACACTTGACTTGGCACCATGTTCGCCACGTTTGCTATCTCTGCAACCCACAATGAGTCTTGTTTGACATGTAATTTGACTATGTCATGCAAGTCGACAAAGTCATCGGGTGTGCCAAATTCTAGGAGGCCAATGTTTGTCATCGCTTGGTTGATCTTGGTCCAACTATTTTCACACTTAACCCATTTCTCTTGGATTTCCTGATGAGGTTCTTGGGCCATTTTCACCCAGTATTCGACCAACTTCTTTATGCAGTCGATGCTACTTTCTCTTAGTACGTGGATGTCGTGCTCTTCAACATCTCGACCCTGTTGAACCGCATTGATGTAGTCGATCCTTTCCACTGCTTGGTGTGCTTTCTCATACCACCTTTCCATATCCATTCACATCGCCAATGCCATGAGGGTGTCTTCTTGAAACTCGACTATCCTTGTAGTGAAAAGGTGCCGCTCATTCGTAAATTTATTGTAGGCCTCCTAGAATTCGCTTCTCAGGAAACCGCGGCATGTGTGGTGTCCTGATAATATTTCGCCAAATGGCGTAGATGTTCCAACTCCTTCAGCGCAGTGGCCAACTCCTCTTCATCCCTTTTCTCTCTATCTAGGGTGGCATCTATGATTTCCATCCCTGTGCCGATAAGTTTCGATGTCTTTGCATGCTCCATGCTAATCAATTTTTCTTCTGTGGTGATGAGAATGGAGCAATGCAGAGTAAGCCTCCTCTTCTTGGTGGTTCTCTTCACAATGGGTTTTCTCTTCCAGTCATAGGAGATGGCTTGTATATCAACAACCTCATCCATGGGTTCGGGGATTTGTTGATCTCCCTAGGTAAGAATATTTCCCAAGATCCCTAGGTATATCTGTTTAAGATCGGGTTCTTGAACCTCTTCCGTGTGCTCCGAAGGTCCGACCTCTTGTTGTTTCTCATTGGGAGGTAAATTACCCGCTGAAATTGAAGCATCAGGGGCATGCCCGGTACTTACTTGATAGTCGGTTGTTGAGGTGCCAATTTCTTGCTGTGGAACTTATTCATTTTGTTCGCTCGATCCTAGCTCGTCCTTTGGGCTATCCACTTGGGTCTCCGGTATATCGAGTAGCTCAGTGTCTGAGACACTTTCGACCTCTTGGTCCTTCTGTGGAAGGCCTCGAATTTGAGCGTCGGGAGTTGGGGAAGATTCCTTCTCGGGCTCCTTTTCCTCTGTGATTTGCACCAGAGTCACCAAGGACACCTCCGAACTCTCCTCATCATCATA
>JASDQU010501455.1:14526-67678 GCA_032191745.1 Picea mariana | reverse complement strand
CATTGTAAATCTGGACCGTTCATTATAAGGTCGCAGATCTAATGATAGAGATTATGTTAGGGTTTTTTTCCCTAGAAGGCGACCCTCTTTTATGAGGAAAATGTACTGCGGCTATGTAGGTTGGCAAGTATTGTATTCTGAAAGAGGAGACTGTGAGAGAAAGAAGAGGAAGTTATAGAGGGTTTTGTTGTAGGTTGTATCCCTTCATTTTGCTGGATAATAATAAAGAAAGGACCTGGAAATTTCTCTGGTGGACATAGCCCACACTGGGTGAACCACGTAAATCTGTGTCTCTCTTGTATTGTGTATCTTTTGTGTTTTATTTCCGCATTTGTTTTATTTTATTGCTACGCGGTCCTGTTTTTCTAACAAATACCATAAACCACTTACTCTCTCACACACTCTTGCTCTTATAAAGGGCCTCCATCACCTCTATTATATATGAGAGAGTGAAAGGAGAACAATTCTCATAATGCATGTGGGATAAACCCTTTTTAAAATATAGAGAGTTATTGAAGTATAACATTACAAAATTCCATAGCCATGTAATCTAAGACCACTAGGCAAACATTAACACATTCTAACATTTCCCCTTAATGATGACTAGAGGGATAAAATCACATTTGGAGTTGTGTTACATGCCAATATGAGATCTCACGAGTCTAATCATGCCTCATTGTGTGTAAAAATTCCTCAGAATGATAGGCTATACAAAAATAAATGTGGTTGATGTCTCATTGTGTGTACAAATGCATCATAATGGTAGGCTATACAATGGTAAATGTGGCCACTAGAAAAACATTTCATGATGGATGTAATTTAAAGATGAAGATGGCATTACATTACATTCCCAATGTAATGTAATGTGCAAGGAGAAGACACTTGATACCATCAATAACCAATGAAAAATGACTCTCAACCAAGTCCTCGATAAAGTGCAAGGAGAATACACTTGCTACCATTTAGAACTAATGTTGAATGACCAACAACCAAGTCCTCAATAAGGTGCAAGGAGAAGACACTTGCTACCATTAAGAACCAATGCAAAATGGTGAGAAACTAGGTCCTCATAAGGTGCAAGGAGAAGACACTTTCTATCATCAAGAACTTGTGAACAATGGCCAGCAATGAGGTCCTCAATAAGGTGCATGGAGAAGACACTTTCAGTCATCAAGAACCAAGGAAATGAACAACAATGACAACATCAATATGTGAATAATGAAGTGCCAAGAAAATAAAAATATATTAGGAATATACAGAGCCAATATGTCTCCAAATTATTCACACACACTGTTGAGGAACAAGTGAAGCAAGCAAAGAGGAAAATGCAAAAAACCTCTGAGAGAAAAGGCATGAATCACCAAGGAAATTCCACAATGTGTTAAAATACAGTCTCTCCAATAATACATGAAGGATAGCAGAAGATGAAGTTGAATGTGATCCAACAAGATGAAAGTTTTGACAATCAACTGAAGTGCTTCCATTAGGAACTTGAAAATGATCTTACAATGATCATCAAGTTCAAAAAGTGGTGTAGATGTACCATATGAAATGTAAAATGATCTCCCATAATCCATCAAGATGAGGTGTTGTCAAGATATCAAACCCAACCACCAAAGAATACCGACATAATGAATGTGCAATTGAAAGAGGCACAAAGCCTAAATACCATAAAGCATAGGTCATATCAGCCCAAAATCCAAAAATATCCAAAATATATGGTGCAAGTACCAACCACATGGAGGAATATGATGCATATGCAATGTTTGATATGCCATAGTGAAGCCCATGGTACAAAATTTTCAAACAAAATCATGGCTAAAGAAAGTCCACAGGGATATCTTTGAACTGTCAATGAACCTATGCAACCATTTTCAATGCTACACTTCCCACACTTTTCATTATCATAGCTAAAAACTAGTAAGGCAACATGGCCCCAACAATTAAATCAATGAAAATTTTGGGTGTGAGGTCATCCACTGTTGAATGTGCACTTTACCTTCCAATCACATGTTCTATAATGCAATACATGAGATGCAATCCATCACCCGAGATTGAATTTTGATATCTTCAATTGCCTCCTCATCTCTCAATCAACCAACCCAACTAATAGAATCTCCATCAAAGCCTTGAAGCTATTACAATAGATACCCTTAAAACCCTCTAGGAATGCATTGCATATCTTGCCACGGGAAGATCTAATGATGAGGAATAAAAACCATGACCTTGCATATGAATTGAGATGCTTCATATCTAAGGCTCATTGTATTTATTCAATTGTTAGAACTGGCCTAAGCTCAACAAATACAGATCTAAGACTACGATCTAGGTGTGTAGGAGGAATGCAATAGAATACATTTCCCCAAACCATGATTCAATGATATGTCCACAGCTATGGAACACTACTTCCACAAAGTAAGAAAAGAAACTTCTTGTACCAGATCTAGAATACTAAGGTGTGTTAAGATATTAAATGGAGCCACCAAACAAGGTCATCGATGAGTAATGATCGAGGGCCATGATCACAGTATGCAATGTTATACTTGTTAAATGCGGAATCAACAAATATTCAATTAATCTGATGAGAAATAAAAAAAATCAATAGCAATCACATACACACAAAATATGACACAGAGATCTACGTGGTAAAACCCTTCTTGTAAGGGAAACTTCCATGGGGCAATTATAATCGGTCTTTGATTAGTATTCAAGGGAGATGAATACATCAGCCATCAAGTTCAAGCTTCCAATGGTATAGACAACCATTCGACCACTCACTCTTCTTTACTCCACTATATCCTCTCATTCGATTATGTTACAAACTTCATTTAGTTACAAAATTGTTTATCCAAATTAGTGCATACATACCAAATTGGTAGATTTGGTTGAACAAACCACTACAAAATAGGATCCATGAAATCTGCTCATATCCACCGAATCTAGGAAATTAGTTGGCACATTCAACAATCTCCACATTGACAACAATTTACATGATCTATCATGCCCAATTTATTCATCACCCCTTTTGCAATCCAAGAGAATCCAAGCACCATCATAGGTTCTCTAAAAGTATTGGTTTTGTGAACATGTATATGCAGTTCTCTTTTGTATGAACCTTTTCAATGCAAAACTCCACCTTCATAAATGACATGTCTTACAAAATGGTACTTAATAGGAATATGTTTAGTTTTACTATGGAAGGATGGATTTTTAGCCAAGTGAATAGCACTTTGACTATCACAAAGTAGCTTTACTTTGTCCCGCATCCTTCCAAACTCATCAAACAAACCTTTTAACCAAACCTCCTCTTTGCAAGCATGCGAAGCAGCTATGTATTCTGCTTCTATAGTGGATAAAGCAACAATGTTCTATAGCTTTGACATCGAGCTAATAGGTCCACCTGGAAGACTAAAGACATATCCTAAAGTTGACCTCATCTTGTCGAAATCACCTGCAAAATCAAAATCAACATATCCACAAACTAACTCACAACCACCATTATAGGTGATACAGTAATCACTTGTTCCCCTCAGATACCGAAGCACCCATTTCACTGTTGCCCAGTTCTCTTTACCTGGATTTTCCATATATCTGATGACAACCCCAACTGCATGTGAAATGTCTGGTCTTGTACAAACTATCGCATAGATTAAACTTCCTACTACATTAGCATACGATATTCGAAACATATGTTTCTTCTCGTCTTTTGTACTAGGACATAAACTTGAAGAAATCTTAAAATGGGAAGCAAAAGGGACTGAAATCGGTTTCACAGTGTTCATACCAAACCTCAAAAGTATTTTCTCAACATACTTCTATTGTGACAACCAAATCTTACCATTCCTCTTGTCATTGAATATCTTCATGCCCAAAATCTGTTTTGTTGCTCCTAGATCTTTCATATCAAACGTCCTAGCCATTTGAGCCTTTAAGCTGTTGATCTCAGTTATGATTTTTCTTGTTAAAATCATATCATCAACATACAATACTAAGATAATGAATATGCCATTATTCAATTTCTTAAAGTAAACACAATGATCATACTCAATCCTTGTATAATTTTGGCTCATCATGAAAGAGTAAAATTTCTTGTGCCATTGTCTAGGCGACTGCCTCAGACCATACAATGATTTCTTGAGCCTGCAAACAATTTATTGTTGTGATTTTGAACAAACCCTTTAGGTTGTTCCATGTAAAATTCTTCATCCAAATATCCATGTAAGAAAGCAGTTTTAACATCTAGCTGCTCCAACTCCAAATCAAGTAATGCAACTAATGCTAACACAATTCGAATTGAAACAATTTTAACAACTGGTGAAAAAATCTCATGAAAGTCAATACCTTCTTTCTGAGAATATCCTTTTGCAACCAACCTTGCTTTGTACCTCTCTACCTTATCATCAACACCCTTCTTAAGCTTGTAGACCCACTTGCAACCTACAGTTTCCTTGTCTCTTGGAAGTTCTACCAGGTCCCATGTAGCATTCCTCTCTAAAGAATTCATTTCATCCTTCATTGCTTCTTTCCATTTATCATTGTTAGAACCCTTCAAAACTTCCTGATAGCATGAAGGTTCTACATCATTAGTACTTAAAGAAACTGATGAAACGAAATCATCACACTTTCTTGGAGGATTTCTAACCCTCGTAGACCTCCTTAGGGAATTTTGTGGCTCATCCACATTATGTTGACTGTCATCAACATCCACTCTTTCTGTTGCAGGAACCTCTTCATCAACATCTTCAGAAACTTGTTCATGTTCACTTTCGTCTGTAGTTGAATGGGTTTCAAACTGAATATGTTGATACTTTGGTACTTCTGCATGTTTCATTTGAACATCTACATCTGATTTGATGAGAAATGATTCATCAAATATTACATCTTTGTTAATGGTGATCTTGTGGGCAGTAGGATCCCACAACCTGTATCCTTTAATACCATCACTATATCCAACAAAGATAAGCCTTCTTGATTTTGGATCTAATTTAGAACATTGATGTTTCGGAATTAGAGCATAGGCTTCACAACCAAAAACTTTAAGATTAGAATAATTACAAGGGTGACTTGTCCATACCTCTTCTAGATTCTTTCACTCTATTGTTGTTTATGGTGATCGATTCACTATATAACAAGTTGTAGATATTGCTTCTACCCATAGTTCCTGCTACAAGTTGGTGTTACTAAGAATACTCCTTGCTCTCTCTAGAAAATTCTTGTTCATGCATTCAACAACTCCATTTTGCTGAGGAGTATAGGCAATGATTTTATGCCTATCAATCCCAAACTCCTTGCAATAGTTCTCAAATTCCATTGACTTAAATTCACCACCATTATCAGTTCTTAAACATTTAATGGACCTACCAGTGCTCTTTTGAACTAAAGGTCTAAACTTCTTGAAAACAGTAAATACATCAGCCTTTCTTTTCAACATATATATCCACACCTTCCTAGAAAAATCATCTATAAAAGTAACAAAGTATGATGATCCTCCATACGAAATAGTAGGGGATGGCCCCCAAACACCAGAATGGATAAAATCAAGGATTCCTTCACTGATGTGTCTTCTGTTTTTAAATCTCTGCCTATTTTGTTTTCCATAAATACTGTGCTTGCAGAAATCAAACTTTAAAGACTTTAGACTGGGAAGTAACTTGCGATCAGATAATACCTTCAATCCTCTTTCGCTCATATGACCCAACCGTTGATGCCACAGTCGAACATAATCACTGTCATTCTCAGATACAATTGTCGCATGATCTGACTCGGTTCTTCCTTCTAACAAAAACAGGTTTCCAACCTTCTTCTCTTTCATAACTAGTAGAAGTCCTTTGTATACCTTTATAACTCCACCTTTAACAATACTTTTATATCCTCCAGTATCTAAGACTCCCAAAGAGATTAGGTTCTTCCTAAGCTCAGGTACATGTCTCACATCAGTTAGTATCTTAACAGATCCATCAAACATCTTAATTCAAATGCTACCAATTCCCACAACTTTACATGGTATATCGTTTCTCATGTAAAAAATTCCATCATCTATAGACTGGTAAGTAATAAACCAGTGTCTATGAAGACACATGTGATTTGAAGCACCAGAATCTGATAACCATTGTTGATCATATCATGAAACAACACTAATTGATAAAAATTCACCAGTCATACATGAACCTATTATTGAACCTGTTTCGGTTGCATTTGCTTCCTTCGTCTCTTTTGGAGGGTCTTCTTTGGAGGCTTGTTGTCGCTTCCAACAATCCTTCTTTTGGTGTCTAGATTTTCCACAAAACTATCACTTAAGCTTGCTCTTCTTTCCCTTCGACTTTGACCGAGAGAAATCCCTTTGAACATGTCCTCTTTCCTTAGGTCTTCCTCTAACCACCATTGCCTCAGATGTATAGGTTTATAAATTGGATTTCTTCCTTGTTTCCTCAGATAGTAAAGCTCCAACAATAACATCAAACTCAATAATTTTTGTTGAACTGAAACTAATAGAGGTAACAAAGTGATCCCATGACTTGGGCAAAGAACACAATAATGTAATCGCCTTATCTTCAGATTTGAATTTCACTCCCATGCTAGTCAACTAGACTAAAAGAGTATTAAAGGTATTTAAATGATCAACTATTTTCATACCTTCATGTGAAAATTGTACAATTGCTTTTTTAGGAAGATCCTTTTCATCAAGTATTTCATCATATACAGGATTTCCAACGTCGTCCACAAACCAATTGTTGTCTTCTCCGTAACAATGTTGAACAGAACATCATCGACCAAACATAGACATATGGCACTCAATGCTCTCGCATCGATATCTTCCCACTCTTCATCTGAAATGGTCATGAGTTTCTTTGATTTTCCCAAAATCACCTTCACCACACCTTGTTGCACAAGCAGTTCATGCATCTTGACCTTCCAGATCTCAAAACTGTTCTTGCCATTGAACTTCTCAATTTCAAACTTTTCACTCTAAGTTTTCTCCATTTCTATATTGAGCCCACCAGATAAGAGTTGTGCAATCGATGCACCCCCTAAGAAGAGAGACCAATGTCATTTTCTGAATCCAGAGAAGTTGTAAGTGTAGCTATGAAATCTGAGATCCCTTCAAGAGATGAGACCAGTGTCGGCGCTCCCTGCAATAGGAGAGACCTGCATCAGCGCTCCCTACAATAGGCTAGACTCGCCCTGATGTTGAAATCAATGCTCCCTTGTAGAATAGAGCCCGGTGCCGATGTGAAATCAATGTGCCTACGTAATGATGGAACTGTTGCTCCTTGACGACACTTTTGCTTCTCAAATTTTACCTCCAACTTCGCTCTAATACCACTTGTTATACTTTTTAAATGTGGAATCAACAAATATTCAATTAATCTCATGAGAAATAAACAAGATAAATAACAATCACATACACACAAAATATGACACAGAGATTTATGTGGTAAAACCCTTCTTGTAAGGGAAACCTCCATGGGGCAATGATAATTGGTATTTGACTATTGTTCAAGGGAGATGAATACATCAGTCATCAAGTTCATGCTTCCAATGGTACATACAACCATTTGACCACTCACTCTTCTCCACTCCACTTTATCCTCTCATTCGATTATGCCTTTGTATGGGCTTACATCAACATAGAACAAAATTCATTTAGTTACAAAACTGTTTACCCAAATTTGTGCGTACATACCAAATTGGTAGACTTGGTTGAACAAACCACTACAAAATAGGATCCATGAAATCTGCTCATATCCACTGAATCTAGGAAATTAGTTGGCATATTCAACATGCAAGAGGTGTGTTAGCGGTCCCATGACACGATCTCCAATAAAACGTAAACCCCACATCTAATCATCCCCTAGCTGAGAAAGAAACCCTTAGATCTGAGTTAGGCATGGTTGAGGGTGTGGACTAGGCAAATGGTCATGTACTAGTGGATTGAGATCTCTCTTTGGCAAAGAAACTCTGCAAAACATTGTTGTAAAGAAACCCTCTTTCCCACCATGCTTCTGTTGGGAGAGAGATGTGTTTTGCACAATTCAGTGAGTGAAACTGGACCCCACCACTCAAATCGACCCCTAAATGAAACAAATAATCCCTTCAATAATCAGATCGTTGCACGAAAATTTAGAAATTGGCCCTCAACACACAAATTTTCCCTCCAATAGCAAAATCTCGGTGGATTTGAAGACAAAACAGGGCTCCCAACTATGAAATCGACCAGATCTTGGAAAAGTCTAACTATGCACCTGCAAATTTTTCAAAAAAGTGAGGTTGTACAAAAAAAAAATGCATTTGTACGGTTTATATGGCTTTGCAAATCAAAATTTATCAACTTTGGGAAAAAGGGCTAGGCCTGGTAAAAAAAAAGGCTTGGTAAACTACCAAACCTAAAATTTGGCCCAAAAACTTTAGGTTTTTGAAAAAAATAATTTTCCTAGGCTAGTCTAAGAGTCTAATTCACAACCGGTCTAAACTCATATACCAAGGGGATACATCCACAGAACTTGGTCTTTATTTCTCAGGAAAAATCCTCCAATCTTATAAGAGAGGGCATCCCCATATGGATTATTTGGCCTAAGGACTCATAGGGTCCAAGCTAAAGATCAATACCATAGACCACTTACTCTCTCACACACTCTTTCTCTTCTAGAGGGTATCATTCACCTCTATTATATATTATAGAGTGAAAAGAGAACAATTCCCATAATGCATGTGGGACAAACCATTTTTACAATATAGAGAGTTATTGAAGAATAACATTACAAAATGCCATAGCTATGTAATATAAAACCACTAGAAAATCATTAACACATTCTAGCACATAATCCATGAGCATAAATGAATATAAAGAATTCAAGTTATTTTTCTTTCAACTTGTCCTCTCTTTCCTTATTTTCTTGATCCCAAATATTAAAATTTTTCCATTGTACTTAAAAGAAAAAATGAAACTTAAAGAAAAAAGAACTATAAGGATTCTGCGATCTTAGATACTAGTTGTACATCATGTTGTAACTAAAATTTTAGCATCAATTTTGGTCTCTAAATAATAACTACAATTTTAGCATCAATTTTGAACTTGAAGGTAAATCAATTGTACCAACAACTTATTTAACTTTTAGAAGGGAAAAAACAAGCATTTTTCACCTAAGAGTGGTATTATTCATTCAGTTTATTGCTCTTCATTACTACTATAGTTTAACTTATTGCTTTGTGTTACTATTCTCATTTAGTTTATTGCATTATTTTATTGGTTTTGTTGAATTCATTCATTTGGATAATGTCTTAATGTTATTTTTTCTTTTATATGGTGACATTTTAATATTTCAGTGCTACTTTAGTTTAGCTTATTGCGTTGCGTTACTACTTTCATTTAGTTTATTTGATTCTTTTCTTAGCTTTGTTGAATTAATTCATTTGTATTTGGTGAAAATTTAATATTTTAAACTTGTGTATCTGAAAAATTCAGTTTACATATGGTGAACATATATTTTCAATTCTTGCTAAGAATACACGTTTATGCTTGTATTAGGGATTAGGAAAAGCATTTATGCGCAGATATGAGTGTTGCCATTCAATATTAATTTGATATAAATTAAATGATTTCAAGGAGGTTCAAAGTGAATTCTTTGAGAAAGAAATATAGTGTCATTTTGAAATCCTCCAAAAATGTCAAAACTTGTAAAAATCTAGCATGCTACTCACAATGATTCCAAAACCGACCGGGATGAACTATAAGAGAGATATGTCAATTGCAATTACTTAAATTTTATGTTATTTATATGGACACATTGGTTGTTTTGGAGGCTAGGCATTAGAAGGCACACTTGCAAGGGATGGAAGCACCTTATCTGTTTTCTTACCAACTAACAATGATTCTTGAAAGTATTGTTTTTTATGCTTAAATGATCCAAACCTTTACACACATGCGCATGATTCCCATCAACATTGTTCTTTTTTTTTTAATCTATATTTGTATTAGTATAATAAAAATACATTGGAAGATGTAAATGGAATTCATAAATGATTTTAAACCCTTTACATAACATTCTTATATCTTATCCATCATCACCAAAAACCTATAAGCTGTTCATGTACAGTTTCATCATTAGCCTCTTAAAAAAACATCAACATCATTCTACTCGAATACATAAAATGTTACTTTGCAACACCTTTTATTAGTTGTTTCCCTCAAGGCAACAAAGACTATTATAAATGGCTTGTCATTTTTCAACAGTTTTTCACGTCAACCAATACATTTTACCAAAAGTTTTAACATAGAACACTATTTATATACCTATCAGGTTCTTACAAAAATAGTTTTAACCAATCAAGGAATGTGAGGTCTTAGTTGGCCTCCTTTTAAGGAAAAACCAAATTATCTTAGTACTTTCCTAATGTTTAAGTTAGGAAATATTGAAATAATTGATATAATAAGCTTAAGGTTGAATAATGCTACATATTTTCTAGCATTAGTTTGATAACATTAGTTGTTACGAACCATTTTATACAATGTGCTTATATCACTCAATATAAATAACTAAGGTTGTTACATGTTGCGACTGTGTGGTTGGCTATTGGCATGTCTTCCATGTGTTGCACTGCTTTGCTACACTTGAACTGGAGAGCACACTTCCACTGGAGAGTGTGGTAAAGAGAATCCAAGCTTCCTTTCAATTTCTTGCACTGTAGTTTAACCATAATTTGTAGTTTAACCAGAATTTGCAGTTTAATCAAAATTTGCAGCTGAATTAGAATTGTTGAAATGTGAATGGTAACTAAATTGAGGAGAAGAACTATGTTGGACGGGAAACTTTTTCTCCCATTCAATAAATCAATTTGGCTTATGAAATAAATTTTCTAGAGGGGTCGCTTGTGCTTCCATGTTCGAATCTCAATCCTTCAAGTGGTTGAGGCCTTATATCTAAACACATGCTCAATTTAAAGGAACAATTACAAGAAACAACAGTTTGACTCTCCAGTCTATTATCATTTATCTATCAAATTATCTATACAAAACATGACTTTGACCTTGAAATGAAAACGTAAAAACAAATATAAGTGCCACAGGGGAGGGTATCACATACAAGCACTAAAATGAAGATAAAATTGATCTATTCAATGCCCACATAATTGAATTATCTTCATAAAATTGAGTTATTCGATGCCCATGGAATTGGATCAAATTCTTTGAAGTTTGGCCTACTGAAAAGAGGGATCTAACCCTCAAATCTTATTTTACTACTTAAACAAGATTAAATATGAATATATCTTCCAGAGGGCTTCGACTCTCAAATCTTCTTTGTTTTGTTGGATTACTGAGGGCTTCGACTCTCAAATCAGTAATGATCAATTTCCACCACTTATTAATCCGTTTAACTACAATGTATATTCCTTTAACTTATTTAACAATGTTCATCAGTTCATCAGTAATATGTTATTGCACCATATAACGTTAACATCCATCAGTGCATAATAAACAATAATAGACACATCCAAACAATGCAAAATAAACCAGTATTTTACGTGGAAACCAAATGTGAGAGAAAACCACATAATTCTTTTCTTATATGTCTTTAATAATTACATTCAAGGAAGCACCAACTTCCAATTATCCAGCTCCAACTAGAACGAGGCTTTGACCCCCTATATTTTCAAGATACAACCTAAGGGAAGCTCCAACTCCCCAATTCTCTGACTATAACTAGAAGGAGTCTACAACTATAATATCCCCAAGGACGAACCCTGTTGTAATCATGTTTTGTAGGCTAGTGAGCCGAGTATTGATAAGTTGGTAGGATTATGTGTTTAATAGTACATAGAGCCTAAGTGTTAAGGTCAGGATGTCTGTTTTTGTATATGTATTATGCAGAACATTAATAAAGAGTAAAAATAGTTGCGTGCAGATCGACCACGAAGAAAGAGTGACGGGGAACTAAGCTTCCAAAGAGTGGGTAAGGGAAAAGGGGCTGAAAGGTTGGAAAGTGAGGCTAAGTGTTGAGCCTAGGGGCTAAGCTTGGGGGCTTAAGTCCTTGATAATACTAATTTATTATTATTCCAAAAGCTATGTGACAAAACATGTTTTTATCCTAAGTTCATGGAAGGGGAAACATGTGAAAAAGGGAACATAGAATGATGGAGCACATGTAGCCTCATGGGCAACATGTGTCAGCCCTGACACATGCAATGTAACCCAAAGATTGAGTCATGGAGGGGGTTCGTTCTCCATTCAGCCATGAGTTGTCTTAACCATGAGAGTCTAGGAGGTCCTCCGTTGTTGTGTCTATGCTTCCAGTTTCCAGATCCTCTGTCTGAAAACCGTTTTCCCCTACTTTGCAACCTCTGTTGTTTTTACCCTCACGCAATTCTGAGAACCGAAACGGGTGAAATGTTATGTGTCTTCTGTGGAACCTCACACCAGGGAAATCACCTGAGTGTGTTGCATCTAACATCAGGTCGTTTCCATTTTCGGACCTATGCCCATCTACTCTTGTGACTGTCTCCCTTGCGAAAAATGAGTTGAAGACTGGTTGAAGAACCAGGTTGTTAGGCCCGTGGTAGAAGAGGCAGGTTGTCAGGCCTGTGAGCATCTCTCTCCAGGTGAGAGAGCTTATTGGGAAGTGGTTTTCTCCCAGAGTGAGTCCAACACCAACTACGGAGCTCTAAGAATTCCTGATCCGGCCTGTTGCCGAGGCCTAGAGAGGGAGGTGAAACACCGATGGAATGTTCTTGTGAAGGTGTATACTCTCGGGTGGAACAAGCATGTGGGGAATGAGAGTCTATTAGTAGTGGGCGTAAGAAGGCTTCTGGGGAGAATTCCTCTAGTTTCTCTATGCAGTTTTCCCCGTAAGCTTAGCCTAGTCTAGCATTCCCTTACCTTGGGTGGAGCTTAGTCCGAGCTCGGGGGTGACCCACTGTTGAGCATGATGAGCAATGAGGTCTAAGGCTGGGAGGTTCATGGAAGGTCTGCACGTGGTTGGTGGAATTACCATAGTTTCAAAGACAAGTATCAGTTTGTGCTTAATATTATGTTATGCATGCCTGTGATGCTTATATGTTATCATGTGTTTTGTTGCGCATATGAGTTATTGTTAATGTCCTTGATGATGTATATTAGCAGTAATCATGTGCTTACTTTGTATTGTTTGATTAAATCTGTTAATTAGATTTAATATGCATGTTATATATATAAGTATGAGAATGTTTCCACGTGGTAGTGTTTCCCGACAAGTGGATTGGTGGCCGGGGACGTTACAATATGGTATCAGATCCATATTTTCAATGCTGAGCCTAGATGGGCCAGATAAGTGGTCTTTGGAACCAAGGTTTCGAGAGGAAATTGTGTCTGGAGGACTAATTTTGAACCTTAGATTGTCTCTAATTTCTAAGGAGTTACTTTTCAGTGTCACAAATCTTAGGAGGAAGAACAATAAAATAAAAATGCAGTCATAGATCATCTATGCGGAGAAGATCTAGACCGTTCAATTCACATCCAGACACTTAGGAGAGTGCACAGAAGAGATCAGATATGGGCCATCATATCTGAGCGTGAGGACCAACAGCCATTTGATCCAGGGAACGTGCACAAGGGTTAAAACCCTTTGGAGTTGCACAGGAGTGTGGAAATCATGATACACGGAGCCCCGACATCATCAGAACCGTCCATTGGGAGGGATGCGTGGAGAGCGATCAACCTTTCACTGACTTGTGAATTGAAATGGTTAAAGGGCGAGTCTGTGAGAATTCACGAAAAATGAATTCGCGATTGGATCACAACCATTGATCAAGGAGAGATCTGGACCGTTAATTATCCAGGAGGAATCACAACATTTTGGGGATCAAAAGAACAAAGGTGGGAGGTCTTTCAACCTCGTGACACACAAAATCCCGATTGTGAAATCCCGACAAGATATGAGTCATTAGATCGTGGGGAGGTCAGGACCGTCAGATTAGGAGCTTCGAAATGTCGGCATTTCATAAGTTCAACTGTCGGGAGAATGGGAGGTGCTTATGCACAAACTCCCGAGGCCCAAAATTACAAAATCCTAATGAGCCAAAGTATTGGGTCGGGCTAATGTCACTGGGATTGACGAGCACACAAGGGATATGTGCCACATGCCAATGGGTCCCGAAGGAAAAAGTAGACGCAGTAGGGACGGATGGTGTCACTCGAGGTAACTTGGACCTTCTTAAGGACACCACATGTCACCACCTTGGTTGATGACAGTAGTACTATGGGCCCAGGGGTGATAAAGGTCGAAAGTTTGAAAGTCGGGAGTTGGAGAGGAAAGTGATTGTGAGAGCCTCCAGGATCGAAACCCTGAAACCCGAAACCTAGAAGTTCCGATGAGAGAACCTTGTAGATATAGCGCTTGGTAATGACCCTTGGTCACGTGGGGTTGGGGAAACAGAGGAAAAGGGATATGGCCTGAGTGTACTACAGAGCCGAGCAGAGCTCAGAAAATTCACAGAAACTGAACGTTTTCTTGAATCAAGTTGTTTATGAATGTTGTGGGATTTGTTAAGGAATAATGGCCTAACAATTCCTCTTGTCCCCACGTTGTGTTTGCAAAAGTTTAATGAGTGCCATAACCATTTAGATTTTCCATGGAGTGCAAAGAAATGTAAGAGACTCAGAATGCTTCCAATTCAAAAAACAAAAGAGAAGGAATGGACGTCCACTTGGGTGTGGAAGGATCGAACTCCAATGAGCATGGAGAAGAGATGGATAAGGAAGGAAACATGATGAAAATCGTTGAAAAATTGCAGAAAGATGCCCAATCTCGCCGAGGAGATAGCAAAAATCTCAAAAAATCTCAGGAATAACAAGGTGAAGCATAACGTTGTTAAAGAGTTTGGAGAGAATAGAGAAGAATTTAAAGAAGGAGAGCTACTCGAGCAGGAGAGGGAGTCACCAGAATTCTAAGGGAATAAGGTTAAGGAGTGTGGGTAGACACCATCATCACTCCCAAGGTCGCTCCAAGAGAAGGACACACAGTAGTTCAAACCCATATCCTACCAGAAAGCGCAGGAGATCTGGAGTGGATGAACTGAAGGGAGAGATGAACAATATTAAGGCTCCTACATTTGATGGAGAACATAAGAAGGAGGAAGATGTTGAAACATGGTTGCTTGGCATGAGGAAATATTTCCAACTGCAGAATTATTCCTCTCATGCAGAAGGAATAATTGTGATGTATCAATTGAAAGGAAAAGCATCTATGTGGTGGGATCATCTTGTGCAGGTGCAACACATTAGAGAGAAAGATATCACTTGGAAATAATTCAATAGGTATTTCGAGAAGAATTATTTTACTAAGAGATATTATGACAGAAAAATGAAAGAGTTCTTTGAACTCAAGCTAGGCAGCATGACCATTGATGAGTATGAACGTAGGCTCTTGGAATTGCTGAAGTATGTTCCATTCATCAAAGAGGAGACTGTCAAGATTCAAAGGTATTTGAGTGGACTACCATCTTCCATTGGGGACAAGATCCAGTATGATGACCCCAAGACCATGGAAGAAACGATAAGAAGAGAGAAATTCTTATACAAACATCAAAGAAAAAATACTACCTTTCGGAAGGCTTGGGATGACCAGAAGAAGTTTAAGAAAGAGCAGAGGCAGAAGGGAAACAAACCTCCCTTTTTCATAAATATTCCTCAAGGACAGCCAACATTTAGAGAGCTGAGAATGGATGAAGTAGGGGAACAAAGGCCAAGAAAAACGCCCATTCAGTGTTGGGGTTGTCAAGGAAACCATAAGTACAGAGATTTTCCCCACAAAATGGCAAAGTGAGAGTTGTCCATAATGTTTAGCAAGCTGAAACAATGGAGGAAATGGGCAGTAGAATACCAAGGATCTATGCGGCCCTGGACAACAAGCAAGTTGAATTTCAATAGAACATGATTGAAGTAGAAGGTATGATCAACAACCATGCCTTTACTATTTTAATTGATCTAGGGGCTAGCCATAGTTATATAGATCCTAGAGTGGTGGAATTTTTTCATTTATCGAGAATCAAACATGAAAATTCTTGGTTAGTGCAGCTGGCTACAGAAACCAAGAGGAAAGTCACTGACTTGGTTAAGTCCTGTCCTATGGGCATGAATGGATTGAGCACGAAAGCTGAATTGAACATTCTGCCTTTAGTCTCTTATGACTATTTAACTGGGATGGACTGGCTGCACTAGCACCATGCCATCCTGGACTGTCATAACAAGGCAGTCACTTGCCTGGATGAGGAGGGGAATCAGAAAATAGTCCAAGGAATTCCCAGAACTGTTGCTATCAGAGAAATCTCAACAATGCAGCTGAAGAAGTGCTACGAAAAAGGTTGTCAATTATTTCCATCTCATGTGGAGGAAACAACCAAGGATAAGGTGTCATGTATCAGAGATCATGCGGTACTAAAGGAGTTTGGGGATGTATTCTAGTAGGTACCAGGCTTACCTCTGAAAAGAGATATTGACTTCTCTGTAAATTTGATTCCTGGACCAACTCCAGTGTTGAAATCTCCTTACAGAATGAGTACGCCAGAGATGAAAGAGTTACAACTGTATCTTGAAGAGATTTTGAAGAAGGGGTATATACGCCCATGTGTGTCACGTTGGGGAGCCCCAGTTCTATCCGTGAAGAAGAAATATGGAACGTTGAGATTTTGTATCGATTTTAAACAATTGAACAAAGTGACTGTAAAGAAAAAGTATCCCCTGTCGAGGATTGATGACCTCTTCTATCAGTTGAAGGATGCGAAGATATTTTCAAAAATATATCTTAGGTCGGGATATCACCAGGTAAGGATAAAGTATGAAGACATCAACTAGACCGCCTTTATAACAAGGTATGGTCATTATGAGTTCACAATGGTGCCATTTGGACTGTCAAACACACCTGTTGTTTTTATGTGCTTGATGAATAGTGTATTCAGGGACTATCTGGGAAAGTTCGTCATAGTCTTCCTGAATGACATTCTGGTGTATTCCAAGTCAGAGGAAGAGCATGAACAACATCTTAGGATGGTGTTGTAGGTGTTAAGAGAGCACCAACTGTATAACAAGTTGAGCAAGTGCTCTTTTTATCAGGAGGAGATAAACTACTTGGGGCATATTGTTTCGAAGGATGGGATAGTTGTGGATCCTGAGAAAATTAAGGCCATCAGGGAATGGTCAGCACCAAGGAATGTGATAGAAGTCAAATCCTTTATGGGTCTAGTTGGCTATTACAGAAGATTTATCGCAGGGTTCTCAAGGATAGCTCACCCTATCACTTCCTTGCAAAGGAAGGAGTAGAAGTTTCAGTGGATAGAAGATTGTGAGAAAAGATTTCAGCAATTGAAGCAACTGTTAACTAGTGCTCCAATCCTGAGGATTGCAGATCCAAATGACAACTTTTTGGTGAGCACAGATGCATGCAAAGAATAATTGGGAGGAGTCCTTAGTCAGAATGGATTCGTAATTTGATATGAATCCAAAAAGTTGAAAGAGCATGAAAGGAACTACACAACTCATGATTTGGAGTTAGCGGCCATCGTTCATGCTCTGAGGAAATGGAGACATTACCTCATGGGAAGGAGGTTTGAATTGAGAACAGACCACAATGGTCTGAAGTATTTGTTTTATCAACCAACCTTGAACGCTATGCAGAGTAGGTGGTTGGAATTTCTCTGTGAATACGTTTTGAAATCAAACATATCAAAGGGAAAGAGAATAAAGTGGTTGATGCACTCAATAGGAGAGTACACAAATTACATTCTACAACCATTAGCATGTACCAAACTAATATAAAGAGTAGAATTTTTGAAGTTGCAAGTGCAAATTTGCAGTACATGTAGATGGTAGCAAAGCTACAACAAGGTGAGATGCCAGAGAAAGTGGAAAATTATAAGTTAAAGACCGATGGAATACTTCTGTACAAGAACAGAGTTTATGTACCTAATGTCCTGGACTTGAAACGTATGACTTTTCATGAAATGCATAATGTTCCTTATGCAGGGCACCCTGGATATCAAAAAACCATGGCAGCAGTCAGGAGCCATTACTTTTGGCCAGGTATGAAGAAGGAGATTGTTGAATACATCGCCATATGTATAGAGTGCCAGAAGGTTAAAGTGGAGCACAAACACCCAACAGGGTTATTGCAACCTTTACCCATTCCTGAGTGGAAGTGGGAAGAGGTGACAATGGACTTCATCACAAGATTTCCCAGAACAGACAAGCAGCATGATTCAATTATGGTGGTGGTGGATAAGCTTACGAAAGATGCCCATTTCATTCCATTACAGACTACTCACAAGGTAGTGGATGTTTTCAACATCTTTATGAAGGAAGTGGCACGATTGCACGAGATTCCCAAGACAATTGTGTCCGACAGAGACCCAAAATTCACCTCGAATTTCTAGAAAGGGTTATTCAAAGGGTTCAGAACGAATCTAAATTTCAGTACAACTTATCATCCTAAGTCTAATGGACAGACAAAGAGGGTGAACAGAGTAATAGAAGACACCCTAAGGATGTATGTGATGGACAAACCATCAAAATGGGAATACTACCTGCACTTGATAGAATTCGCCTACAACAATGGGTATCAAGCATCATTGAAGATGAGCCCATTTGAAGCACTTTATGGAATAAAGTGCAATAATCCAGTAAGGTGGGATAATCCAGCCGATAGAGCAGTAGTTGGGCTAGAGTTGCTCAAGGAAATGGAAGAACAAATGATAAAAATTAAGCAGAATTTGAAAGCTGCCCAAGACAGGAAGAAAATTTATGCTGATAAAAACAGATTCCATAGAGAGTTTAAAGTGGGAGATCATGTTTTTATGGAAGTAAAATCTAATACAAGTTCCCTAAGGCTAGGAAACTGTGCCAAGTTGGCAGCTAGATTTTGTGGACCATTTGAAATCCTAGAAAGGATTGGGCCAGTTGCATATATGCTTGCATTACCTACATCCATGACTGTACATAATGTGTTTCATGTTTCATTTCTTAAGATATATATACCTGATGCTAATCATGCAATTGATTGGAATGTGATTCAGGTGGAGCAATAAGGTGTCCTGCAAGTGCATCCTATGCGCATATTGGACCGAAAAAGCAAACAGCTTCGGAATCGATCCATAGGGCTTGTAAAGGGCCAGTGGACCTGGTATGGTCCTGAAGATGTGACATGGGAGAACGAGGATGCTATGCAGGCAGAATACCCGCATCTTTTTGAAGATTTTGAAAAATCTTGTTGATGTTGTGTGAAAGTTGCACTGAGGACAGTGCAAAAATAAGGGGAGGGGATTGTAATATCCCCAAGGACGAACCTTGTTATAATCATGTTTATGAATTGTAAATCATTTTTTGTAGGCTGGTGAGTTGAGTATTGATAAGTTGGTAGGCTTATGTGTTTATTAGGCCAGAGAGCCTAAATGTTAAGGCTAGGATGCCTGTTTTTGTATATGTATTATGAAAAACATTAATAAAGAATAAACATCCTTGCATGCAGACCAACCACAAATAAAGAGTGATGGGGGACTAAGATTCCATAGAGTGGGTAAGGGAAAGGGGGGTGAAATGTTGGAAACAGAGGCTAAGTGTTGAGCCTAGGGGCTAAGCTTGGGGACTTAAGTCCTTGGGAATAATAATTTATTATTATTCCAAAATCTATGTGACAAAACATGTTTTTATCCTAAGTTCCTGGAAGGGGAAACGTGTGCAAAAGGGAACACAGGCTGATGGAGCACATATAGCCTCATGGGCGACATGTGTCGGCCCTAACACATGTAATTTAACCCAAAGATTGAGCCATGGAGGGGGTTCTTTCTCCATTCGGCCGTGAGTTGTCTTAACCGTGAGAGTCTGGGAGGTCCTCTCTTGTTGCATCTGTGCTACCAGTTTCCATATCCTTTGTCTAAAAACTGTTTTCCCCTGCTTTGGAACCTCTGTTGTTTTTACCCTCATGCAATTCTGAGAACTGAAACGAGTGAATTGTTCTGTGTCCTTTGTGGAACTTGACACCGGGGAAATTGCCTGAGCATTTTGCGTCTAGCGTTAGGCCATTGCCATTTTCAGACCTATGCCCATCTACTGTTGTGACTGTCACCCTTGTGGAAAATGAGTTGAAGACTGGTTGAAGAACCGAGTTGTCAGGCCCGTGGTAGAAAAGGTAGGTTTTCAGGCGTATGAGCATCTCTCTCCAAGTGACAGAGTTTGCTGGGAAGTGGTTTTCTACTAGAGTGAGTCCAGCACCAGCTACGGAGCTCTGAGAATTCTTGATCTGGCCTATTGTTGAGGCCCAGAGAGGGAGGTGAAGCATCGATGGACTATACTTGTGAATGTGTATACTCCTGGGTGGAACTGGCATGTGGGGAATGAGAGTCTGTTAGTAATGGGTGTAAGAAGGCTCATGGGGAGAATCCTTCCGGTTGCTCTGTGTAGTTTTTCCTGTAACCTCAGCCTAGTCTAGCATTCCCTTACCTTGGGTGGAGCTTAGTCCGAGCTCGGGGGTGACCCACTATTGAGCATGATGAGTAGTGAGGTCTAAGGCTGGGACATTCGTAGAAGGTCAGCACGTGGTTGGTGGAATTACCATAGTTTCAAAGATAAGTATCTGTTTGTGCTTAATATTATGTTTTGCATGCATGTGATGCTTATATGTTATCATGTATTCTGTTGCGCATATGAGTTATTGTTAATGTCCTTGATGATGTATATTAGCAGTAATCATGTGCTTACTCTGTATTGTTTGATTAAATATGTTAATTAGATTTAATATGCATGTTATACATATAAGTATGAGAATGTTTTTGTGTGGTAGCATTGCCCAACAAGTGGATTGGTGGCCGAGGACGTTACAACAACCCCCTATGTTCTTTGGCTACAACCACCTATCCTTTCCTCATCAGGTCACCCTGAAATATAAGTAAAATGATGAAACCACTGTCACACTGTCACTGTGAGATATACCACTATAAACCTGTACCAATATGTGCCAATAACCTATATCCAACCTATGCCACTGTTCTATAACCAACCTGTACATGTACCCTTCCTGTACCAACAAAATCCAACAGGTACGTGACATATCTATGCTACAGCTTGCATATGTATGTGATCTATCTGTATCTCAACCCGTGTATGTACATGTCCTGTCTATATTACAACCTACGTATTACTTCTGAAACAAGGGTTCTCACCTTTCTGAATAAATTTGACTCTTTTCTACCTCTATCACATCAACCTGCAACTTGTCCCAATCTATACCAAACAACATGCACCAATCAGCATGTACTATCAACCATGTACATCAATCACACACACAACCTATACCATCACAAGTGCATCCACTACGCACATCACAATACCTCATAACCATCACCAAGATCAAGATGTTATTTTATTAATATATCAAGGTGTCTATGCCACATCATCCATATACCATGTGTCAACAATACTACTAGTAAGTGCCTCTAAACATGTACCAAACATGTACCAATCATGTATCAACAACACTACTAGAAAGTGCCTCTAACAATGCACCACACATGTACCAATCATGTATCAACCAGTCAAACTATGACTCATTAAGAAGTACCAACATTACCATACCATACAACTCATGTATTTGCCAACTCATCAACTATATGTCTCAACATGTATCTCAACCATATACCAAAGACATATACCAATGTAACCAAAAAAAGTCCTCTATCAATACATCACACAATCCATGAACCAAATACCATAATTAACTCGTAGTTACCATCAATTTGACTAGTACACTTCTTCTAGGAGCTTCTAGAACAATTGACTTATTTGACCTTCTAGGGGCTTCTAGATAACTCATGAGGGTTCTTCAACTTCACTAAGCCATATCTCCTCAACCTGAGTAACTATGTGGCATTCCATATATCACCAGAAATGACATGTACTATCCATCTAGAATAGTCTTACCTGCAAATATACTAAACTTCATACCATTATGCCTCAAACAAATCGAGTCCCTTACCCAAACCTTTGTGCTAGGAATTCACTATCGTACTTCTCCAAGGGTTTACATCAATCACTAATGGTTGACATCAATATACAATATCACTCTCCAAGGGTTGACATCAATGACAACCAACAATCCAAACCAATTGTCCATCAACCTAATTCAACTGTCTACCAATCTCCCCCTTTGGCATTAATGGAAACAACAACATTGATGGAAACACTTAGTCATGATAATATTCATACCCATACTCCTCATCAATGGTTCTATCCCTCCCCCTTTGACATCAATGGAAAAGGGTATCTCCCTTTGGGGCTGCTCCCCCGGTCTAAATTCCTTTGATCTTTCTCTGTGTTTCTTATCCTCTGATTACTCTATCTCTCCCTTCATTTGAAGAATATTTCCCTTTTTGACAAAGGGTATCACTCTGATGCAATACTGAAGTCATATCGCTAAGGATCCCTTTATGACCATCGCTCCCCCTGTAATCATGCCTTTGTACTCTCTCGAAACATCTAAATCTCTCTCCATGCATCCGAAGAATCTCTCCCTTTAACTTCTCTACAATATGTCATGTAAAACAATATAGGTCTTCATGTACCTGTTTCCTTTTGGAGTTATTGTCCATTGGTGCTTCCTTTTGTAATCAACTGACATATATGAAAATAATTCAAGAATAAGCATTCAAATATTCATGTGTCATTATCATCCATTATGATAATGTTCTATTATCTATGAACCACTCTTTGAACCAATCTATGAACCAGACTCTAAATCCATTCTCTCATCCACTGTCATATATTTTTCCAAACCTGCTAAGTGTTCTTATGAATTCATATATGTCCATGTGACCCATACTGTTCAACAATGTCCTTATGATGATATCACTTCTGCTGACAGTTTCTCTTTCCCTGTTCTATTGGGCCTTTCACTACTTTCCTTTCTATGATCAAATGATTTCAATTGATTCCAATTGTTAAGCCACTTCTAAGCATCTTACGAGTCCATCTTTGTCCATATTGTCCAAAACTCTGCTACTCAACTATTCACAATGTTGGCCCATCTGTCACTGTATTATCATGAATTTTGAATTTTTGCAACTAATGATCAAATGTCAAATTTGTCCACTGGTCTTCTCTATATGTAATCCAAACTCTACATATCTGGAACAACATGTACTAAAGATATCTTTTTCTGAATCAAAGCATTGACTTCTTCCACTGTAATTGTTTTTTAACTGATCAATCTTTCATACTGAACTTCTACTAACCAACTACTATGAGTCTGTCTACTCGAACTCTGTGAACTACTTGAAGAAAGGTTCTCTGATATGTTTCTGTAAACACTTCATATTGCTCGAAAGATGTTTCTCTAATCTATAGTAACTAATGCACTGACTCCCTCTATTCAATATTCATATTTACTGGGAGTCTCCAAGACGGGTGGCTCAGAAAATTATTCGCTCAGATGCAGACTCATATTCCTCTTCGTCGATAGACTCAACATCTCTCTGAGGTATGAATTATTTATTTGTGTCTATGAATTCATCTTGCACTACAATTCCTGAAAGTACAATCTCTTGAACCTATTATTTATTCTTCTATCCTTCTTTTCTTTCATTTCTTTTCCAAACCTTTTTGTATCTGAATCTTCCTTTTTCTTTGTATATTTTTAGTTATTTCATTTTATTTTCAATCTTGCGATCTTTGGGGCCTAGTCCTTCTTTACCTTCTATTCTTCTTGTTCTTTTCTTTTCCAAATCTCGGTGTATCTAATATATGCTTATTTCTTCATAGATGGTATTGTTACACTTATACAATTTTGGGCTATATGACCATAGTTGTGGAATTTGGAGCATTCATATTTTGTGGGGCCACATAAGCATTTCTTTCTTGAACATTTCTTTCATAATCCTTGCAATCTACAACCTTATGTCCAAAGTTAGTACAACAAAAACAATGAACATAAAATAAATTTGCATACCTAGGATTGAATGATCTTCTTTGTGGTGTAGTCCTTCTAAATTCCTTCCTTGACTGATCATGATCATAATTGAATCTTCTTTGTAGCATGAACATAGAGGGTCTTCTTTTGTAGTATTCTTCCCCAATCTTTCACACTTCTAGAATGTTATTTTTTAGAGGTTTTCATTCTTCTTTCTTCATCGAACCTTTGATGTCTTCTGTATAAGCCTTTGGCTTCTCTTCATTCTTTCTTTTCAGTAATTCAATTGATGATGTGGATGCTTCTGTCTCTTTAACATTCTTGTTGAGCTAGACGAATTTGACTCTTAGTGTGAAAAATTCTTCTTCAAGCTTTTCAATCTCTTCTTCTTTCGTCATCATCTGATACTTCTTGACTTCTTTTGTTCTCTTCTTCACTTCTTCAAGCTGGATTTTTAATGTGATTATTTCTTCTTCATGTCCTTTCTCTTCTTAACCAAACTCTGCCTCAAGTTGGTTTAAATCGTTAGTTCTTTCCTTAAGATGATCTGTCAATATCTTATCTCTCATTTCTGCTTCTTCCTTCTGTACTGCTATGTTAGCTTCCAAATACTACTTTTGATCTGCAATATTTTCTTCGATCTTTCTATATTCTTCTAGCTGAGTTCTTAAGTTCTCAATGACCTATTGGGATTCTTAAAAAATGTGAACAATTTCCTTTTTTTTCATCGATTCTTTCTTGAGTGACTTGTTTTCTTCTCTTTCTTTCCTTAGTTCATCTAAAACACCGATCAGTTCTTCTTCATAATTGTCTTCTATTTCAATTAGTTTTTCTGTCTCATTTCCTTCATCTCATTCCATTTCAATATGTCCACATTTTTCACAATTAAAGAAAAACAAAATACGTTTGTTGATTATGTACTCTTCTTCTTCTGAATCTGTTTGACATGATGAACATTTTTCTTCATGTTCTGTATTTGCATCTTCTTTGGCATTCTTTGACTCTATGATCGGTGAATAATAGATGTCATGTAACTTATCCCAAATATCTTTAGTTTATGAACATTTACCCACTTTGTCCTTAACATAATCATCTCATCCTTCCAAAATAAAATCCATTTAAATTTTGTTATTATGTTTCAATTCCTTCTTGGTTGCAGTTTTTTATTTCTTTGAACTATCATATCCCGTAACAATTGATTTCCAAACACCATATCCTTGTGCTTCCAAAAATACTTTCTTCCTTCCGCTCCATATCTCATACTTTAAACCATTTTGATCATTAAATAGTTGTACTCCATTCTCAGAATAATCCATGATCTCCTTCCAGTGGTTAAATTGTTTCCTGGAGGAACCTTCTATGATACCAATTCTTGGATTATAGAGAGGGGGGTGAATCAGTAATGAGAAACTTATACCACTTATTAATCCTTTTAACCAAAATGTATATTTCTTTAACTTATTTAACAATTTCCATCAATTCATCAGTAATATGTTATTGCATCATATAACATTAACATACATCAGTGCATAATAAACAATAATAGACACATCCACGCAATGCATAGTACACCAGTATTTTACATGGAAACCCAATGCGGGAGAAAACCATAGAATGTTTTTCTTATATGTCTTTAAGAATTACATTCAAGGAAGCACTAACCTCCAATTCTCCAGCTTCAACTGGAAGGAGGCTCCGACCCCCCTATATTTTCAGGCTACAACCTGAGGGAAACTCCAAATCCCCAATTCTCTGGCTACAACTAGAAGAAGGCTACAACCCCCTATGTTCTCCAGCTAAAACCACCTATCATTGACCTGTCATGTCACCCTGAAATATAAGTAAAATGATGAAACCACTTTCACATTGTAACTGTGAGATATACCACTATAAAATTGTACCAATCTGTGCCAACAACCTGTATCCAAACTGTGCCATTGTCCTGTAACCAACCTGTATTTGTACCCTTCCTGTACCAACAGAATCCAACAGGTATGTTACATATCTATGCTACAACTCACGTATGTACATGATCTGTATGTACTGCAGCCCACATATGTGTGCATCCTGTCTATATTATAGCCTATGTATTCCTTCTGAAACAAGGGTTCTCACCTTCCTGAATAACTTTGACCCTTTTCTACCTTTGTCACATCAACCTGCAACTTGTCCCAACCTATACCAATCAACCTATACTATCAACCATGTACATCAATCACTCACACAACCTGTACCATCACAAGTCCATCAACTATGCACATCACAATACCTCATAACCATTACCAAGATCAAGATGTGCTTTTACTAATATATCAATATGTTTATGCCACATCATCCATATACCATGTGTCAAAAATACTACTAGTAAGTGTCTCTAAACATGTACCAAACATGTACCAATCATGTATCAACATAATTGCTAGCAAGTGCCTCTAACAATGCATCACACATGTACCAAACATGTACCAATCATGTATCAACATAACTACTAGCAAGTGCCTCTAACAATGCACCACACATGTACCAATCATGTATCAACAAGTCAAACTATGACTCATCAATATGTACCAACATTACCATACCATACAGCTCATGTATGTGCCAACTCATCAACTATATGTCTCAACATGTATCTCGACCATATACCAAAGACATATACAAATATAACCAACAAAAGTACTCTATCAATAAATCACACAATCCATAATCCAAATACCATAAACCCTTACATCAAACCATGTGCCAAAACTTCATTGTTATGTAGCCTCAAGTGTGTACCAATCATATATAAAGACCACCAAAAAAGTGTCTCCCAATGTACCATAAGATATACTAATAACACTCACACATGTACCATCCATGTACTACACCAGATCTACCTCAAATTAACCAACAACTTCACTAGAACTTCACAACCAAAAACCCACAACCATGTACCAAGAAATACTAGTTACATCTCAACACTTGAACCCACAAGATATACCAATGAATAATATCAAATATACCAGAATTATACTTATGTAGATATGAATTATGCAATAGGCTCCATACAACCAATAACCTTTCTATGGTAAATCCTCAAACCCTCATAGACATATCTCATGTAGACAACAAAATCCAACTTTTCATAGAAATAAGACATACCTTTTGAGCCAGTAGATAGATATGATGTGACTGATCATTGTAGACCTTCCTGAGAGCTTTCTTTAAGACTCTAGAGACCTGGAATCTTCATATTCTCAAGTTTTTATGGATTTTACCCTCATGTACACACCCTATTATATTGTTAGCCCGTGTATGTATGCACCCTATTATACTATTAGCCCATGTATGTACGCACCATATTATATTGTTAGCCCACGTACATATAAGAAACTAGGGTTTTTCAGTATTTCTACAACTCTGAAACTTGCACCATCAATCCTCTTTCACTTCCTCAATATTGTGTAAGTTGATGTATCAATGTGTACCTGCAATAAACCTTTTACAAGATAGATATTGAATATCGTTATTGATCTGTCGATACCAAACTATCCACTACCACCTTTCCTTCCTCAGTATGTTCTTCCTTTGTCATCCAATATCTAGATAGGATTTCAAATCGATGTCCCTACGGTTGGATTTGGGGTGGAAGGTGAAAGATTGTTTCTCGTTCTTATCCGGCAGGAAACAAGAACAAACAGACGAATTTTATTTGTTCTCCTTCTTGATACACATGATGTCCTCGTAAGTGGCTTGTGGGTGATTATTGGTCGTTTCTTGGCCATATGAAATCCCCACTATGATGTTTTGAATCGTAATTTATCCTCATCGTCAACAGATATCCACCCTTGTGTGGTGGTCCGGTATGGGTATCTTCTTCATGATCCTTTGGCGATGATATTTAATAGGTACTAAGAGGAGAGCCTTGCTCTCTTATTTATACCTTTATGTTGTTTCCTCAAGGGGTTACCTTCTAACCAACTTAACTCAACTTCCTTCTTTTTAGGGCTAACCCACTTGTAACTGCTTGTCTACTTACAACCACTTTATCCACAAATAGAAATCTCTCCACTTCTAGTTGCATCTAACTTTATTATTTAATTAATTTATTTTGCAACCACTTTGACTTATCCAAAAATAATAAACTCACCACTTCTTGTTGCAACCACTTTATTATTTAAATAGTTTTTCTTTGCAACCACTTGACTACTTTATTATTTAAATAATTTCTCTTTACTCACAACTACTTGTTGCAACTAATTTTTTTTTAATTATTTTCTTAATGCAACAACTATACCCATGATTAACTCCTATTTTACCATCAATTTGACCAATACACTTCTTCTAGGAGATTCTAGAACAATTGACTTATTTGAACTTCTAGGGGCTTCTATATAACTTATGAGGGTTCTTCAACTTCACTAAGACATATGTCCTCAACCATGAGGAACTACGTGGCATTCCACATATCACCGAAAATGACATGTACTATCCATCTAGAATAGTCTTACTTGCAAATATACTGAACTTCATACCATTATGCCTCAAACAAACTCGGGTCCCTTACCCATACCTTTTTGCTACCGAAATTCACTACCAGGCTTCTCCAATGGTTGACATCAATCACTAAGTGTTGACATCAATTTGCAATATCACTCTCCAAGGGTTGACATCAATGACAACCAACAATACAAACCAACTATCCATCAACCTAAGCCAACTTTCTGACAGTCTCCCCCTTTTGAATTGATGGCAACACCAACATTGATGGAAAAACATAGTCATGATAAAATCCATGCTCATACTCCTCATCAATTATTCTAGCTATCCACCTTCGACATCAATGGAAAAGGGTATATCCCATTGGGGCTACTCCCCCTGGCTGAACTCTCCCTAGGGTTGCTCCCCCTGTCTAAAATCCTTTGATCTTTATATGTGTTTCTTATCCTCTGATTACTCTGATGCAATACAAAATTCATATTGCTCAGGCTCCCTTTGTGACCAGCGCTCCCCCTGGAATCATGCCTCTGTACTCTCTCAAAACATCTAACTCTCTTTCCATGCATCTGAAGAATCTCTCCCTTTAACTTCTCTACAATATGTCGTGTAGAAAAATATAGGTCTTTCTGTACCTGTTTCCTTTTGGAGTTATTTTCCATTGGTGTTTCCTTGTGTAATCAACTGACATATATGAAAAGAATTCAAGAATAAGCATTCAAATATTCATGTATCATAATCATCCATTATGATAATGTTTGTTTATCTATGAACCACTCTCTGAACAAATCTACAAACCAGTCTCTGAATCCATTATCTCATCCATTGTCATACATATGTCCAAACCTGCTAAGTGTTCTTATGAATTCATCCGTCTCCATGTGACCCATACTGTTCCAAAATATCCTTATGATGATATCACTTCTGCTGACGGATTCTCTTTCCCTGTTCTTTTATGCCTTTCACTGCTTTTCTTTTTGTGATCAACTGATTCCAATTGTTAAGCCACTGCAAATCATCTTACGAATCCATCTTTGACCATATTGTCAAAAACTCTGTTACTCAATTTTTCACAATGTTGACCCATATGTCATTATATTATCATGAAGTCTGTACTTCTACAACTGATCATCAAATGTCAAATGTGTCCACTAGTATTCTCTATCTATAATCCAAACTCTACATATTTGGAACAACCTGTGTTGAAGATATCTTTTTCCGAATCAAATCATGGACTTCTTCCAATGTAATTTTTTTTAACTGATCAATTTGTCATACTGAACTTATGCTAACTGACTTCTCTGAGTCTGTCTACTCAAACTCTGTGAACTACGCGAAGAATGGTTCTTTGATCTGTCTCTGTAAACACTTCATACCACTCAAAAGATGTTTCTTTGATCTATAGTAGCTAATGCATTGACTCCCCCTGTTCAATATTCATATTTTATGGAAGTCTCCAAGCCAGATAGCTCAAAAAAGTGTCCGCTCGGATGCAGTGTCATCTTCCTCTTCGTCGGTAGACTCAACATCTCTTTGAACTCTAACTTCTTTCTTTGTGTTTGTGAATTCATCTTGCACTACAATTCCTGAAAGTACAATCTCTTGAACCTGTTCTTTATTCTTTTGTCCTTATTTTCTTTCATTTCTTTTCCAAACCTTGTTGTATCTGACATCTTCCTTTTTCTTTGTATATCTGTCTTTATTTCGTGCTATTGTCAATATTGCGATATCTGGGACCTGGTCCTTCTTTACCTGCGCTTCTTCTTGTTCTTTTCTTTTCCAAATATTGGTGTATCTAATATTTGTTTCTTTCTTCATAGATGAAACTGTTACACTTCTACAATCTCGGGCTATTTGACCATAGTTGTGGAATTTGTAGCATTCAATATTCTTTGGGGCCACATAAGTATCTATTGCTTCAACATTTCTTTCATAATCCCTACAATCTACAACCTTATGTCCAAAGTTAGTACAATAAATTTGCATACTTGGGAGTGAATGATCTTCTTTGTGGTGTAGTCCTTCTGAATTCTTTCCTTGACTAATCATGATCATGATTGAAGATTCTTTGTGGCTTGAACATAGAGGGTATTCTTTTGTAGTATTCTTCTTGAGTCTTTCACACTTATAGAGTGTTCTTCTTTAGGGGTTTTCATTCTTCTTTCTTCATCAAACCTTTGATGGCTTCTGCATAAGTCTTTGGCTTCCCTTCATTCTTTATTTTCGGTACTTCAATTGATGATGTAGATGCTTCTATCTATTTAACAATCTTATTGAGCTGGATGAGTTTGAATCTTAGTGTGACAACTTCTTCTCCAATATTTTAAACCTCTTCTTATTTCTTCATCATCGGAGACTTCACGACTTATTTTTTTCTCTTCTTCGCTTTTTCAAGATGGATTTTAATGTGATTATTTATTCTTCAATACCTTTCTCTTCTTGATCAAAATATGCCTCATGTTGGTTTAGATCATTAGTTCTTTCCTTAAGATGATCTGTCAATATCTTCTCTCTCATTTTTTCTTCTTCCTTTTGTGTCGTTATGTTAGCTTCCAAATATTGCTTTTGATCTTCAAGATTTTCTTTGATCTTTCTGGATTCTTCTAGTTGAGTTCTTAAGTTCCCTATGACCTATTGGGATTATTCAAAAATGTGAACACTTTCCTTTTGTTTCATCAATTCTTTCTTGAGTGACTTGTTTTCTTCTCTCTTTCCTTAGTTCATCTAAAGCACTGATCAATTATTCTTCATAATAGTCTTCTATTTCAATTAGTTTTTTTGTCTCATTTCCTTCATGGCATTCCATTTCAAGATGTCTGTGTTTTTCACAATTAAATAAAAACAACATACCTTTGTTGATTACGTACTCTTCTTCTTCTGAATCTGTTTTACATGATGAACATCTTTCTTCATGTTCTGTACCTGCGTCTTCTTTGGAATTCTTTGACTCTATGATAGGTGAATAAAATATATCATGTAACGTATCCCAAATCTCTTTAGGTGATGAACATTTACCCACTTTGTCCTTAATAGAATCATATAGTCCTTCCAAAATAAAATCCATTGCAATTTTGTTATTTTGTTTCAATTCCTTCTTGGCTACAGTTTTTTCTTTCTTTGAACTATCATATCCTGTAACAACTGATTTCCAAATACCATATCCATGCGCTTCCAAAAATTCTTTTGTCCTTCTGCTCCATATCTCATACTTTAAACCATTTTGACCATTAAAAAATGGTACTCCATTATCATAATAATCCATGATCTCCTTCCAATGGTTAAACTGTTTCCTGAAGGAACCTTCTCTGATACCAATTGTTGGATTCTTTGCAACCACTTGACTACTTTATTATTTACATAATTTCTCTTTAATCACAACTGCTTGTTGCAACTATTTTCTTTTAATTATTTTCTTAATGAAACAACTATACCCATGATTAACTCCTAGTTACCATCAATTTAACTAGTACACTTCTTCTAGGAGCTTCTAGAACAATTGACTTATTTGACCTTCTAGGGGATTCTAGATAACTCATGAGGGTTCTTCAACTTCACTAACCCATATCTGCTCAATCATGATGAACTATGTGTTGTTCCACATATCATTGGAAATGGCATGTACTATCCATCTAGAATAGTCTTACCTGCAACTATACCGAACTTCATACCATTATGCCTCAAACAAACTCAAGTCCCTTACCCATACCTCCTTGTGCTACCATAATTCTCCAAGGGTTGACATTAATCACTAAGGGTTGACATCAATCTACAATATCACTCTCCAAGGGTTGACATCAATGACAACCAACAATCCAAACCAATTGTCCATCAACCTAAGCCAAATGTCTGACATGTTGATTCGACAATATTAAATATGAAGAGATCTACCTAAAATCATCATTACACATCTTAGTCATGAACCATGGTTGTTGTGACTGCTTCAGCTATACTATAATAAATGGTTGGAGTGGAACCCCGGGGAAACAATAACTATCAGTGACATCGACTATAATTTAATAGCTTCAATATGTTTGTAGCTTAGATCATGCAAGAATAACCTACCTAATAGTCTACTACTTTAGCTTATGATTTTGTCTATACCGTTGTGGGGCCCTCTCGTCTTGCAGTAGTATCAATGTTTTGGAATGGTGAGGTAGGGTTCACTTCTATGTCTCATATTAGTTGCAAGCCCCATCGCTCTCGTGTCTTTACACTTTTCTTATGTAGGGTTTGATTCTATGGTTTCATCTTGGTTGCAAGCTCCATCACTCTCTCGTATTTACACTTTTTTTGTTGGTCTCTAATTCTATTTTTTGTCCCTCTATTACATCCTACTACTTCATCTCAATGATGAACATCAACAAGAACTATCAGTGAAATTGGATATACTTTAATAAATGTCTAGAGTGGAACCATCTGAAATTCATTTGTATTCCTCAGCCTTGAAGAAAAACTGTTGTGTTCAAGGGATTACCTTCATGAATTTGATATGTCCACATGCAAATAACATGTGTTTAGGTTGGTATTTTTTCATAAAACATGTGTCAAGATACCTCTCCCAGCGTTTTAGCCCTTTATTTTACCTCCTACTTCCACTTTCATGTCTTTCTCATCTTTTAATTAAATATATAATCATTCCACCTGGAAAAACGTTGTGATCTCATATGAAGATTACATATTAATTCAAATTACATCTTGCTCATAACACCTTAACACCTTAACACATTCAACTATATTCAACCTAGAAGAAATATCCTAGGACTATTTGGTAATGGCATCCTCTACTCAGCGACACAAAAAATATATTGACTCTCTAACCCAACTCTCTTATGCATTATTAGGTAATATAGGGAAACTAAAAAACATCAGAACATGTCTAGATTTGATAGATAAAAATGACCATTGTTTCAAAACTGAAATTATAAATTTAAAAAGGATTGATTCCTTAGATTTATTCAGTTCCTCAGTCCCTGAATACCACTATGAATCTCTCTAGAAAAATTATGTTCAAACCTGCAAAAAAAACCATGGAATTGTATAAAAATATATGTGCCAGAGTTGATGAGAAATTACTAAGCCCACCATTTGAGCATCCTAATGTTTTGTGATATTAGAATGGTCAAATAGATATAAGATGAGTTCCATTTTTTATTAGCATCTCTTGTGGAGGACAATGGATTTAAAAAAATCACTGTAAATGACTTCATTATTCTCACGAGTAGCTATAGAGATCCTAAAGAGAGAAAAGTGGAAGTTAACATAGATTTCAGAAGACATAGCTTACAAAGAGACTGGTTTTTGGCTAATGGCCACTTTGTGATGTTTATCAAGTTGTTGGACATTGGAAAGTTACAAAACCTGCTTCGGATTCTAAGAAAACTAGCCCTCCTTGATGTGATCAGACTTATTCAGGATTCTCATATCTTGACACAATAGTCTCAATATCACAAAGTGAGACTTGAAGGCTTAATCCCATCCTCTAGAACCTGCATTTTCCTATGTGGGAATAAAGAAAATATGAACAAGCTTCTAGCTGATTAACTACGGTCTAGTCAAAATAATCCACTAGTCTTCATACTACTATTTCTTTTTCATTCACTAATTGAATTCTTTTCATTATGAATTGATTCAATCATTTAATTTTACCTCATGAATAGATATTTTCAATGATTATATTATAATACGTAAAAACCATTATGCACTAGACTTGAATAAAGGTTAGTGTCGATCTCCTAAAACGAGTTGTTCATACATATATTATAGGTTCCCACCCCTCCTTCATTATTATTCCCTTTCAATATCTTGATCTAGTGTATCTATGTTATTTTCGCACCTATCTGGGTGTCTGCTTCATCCAAGAGCATACTTGTTGCTAATATTTTCATTCATCTCATTGATCAAATGGAAGAGAGATGATCTTGCAGAGTTTCTTTACCATGTTTTCACACTTTCTACCATGAGCTATTCCATTCCTATTTATCCAGGTGTCGAGATAGTCACTGAGGAGAGGAGATGGATGTGCACTCCAAAAAGAAAAAGAGTTGCAGTTCTTATTATATTCGATTGCATTGTACCTGGGAATACAAATTCACTTTCAATCGAATATTAACCTAAGGTAACTTGCTTGGATGGGATTATGCAATTGTATGAGATAGGGTTTTCGTAGGTACAAATTTCCTTTCTACGGTTCTTGACATCACAAGGTGTGACCAACCCTTAGCTCCATGAAGGATATAGACATAGAATATTATGAGGCAGATTACCCTTTTTGTCATAGTCCTATCTGTAAGTCACATGAAGAATTTCTTGAGTTGTGGGGACATTGTTGATGTTTCAACATCACGTAGACATTCTCCCAGATCGGTCATGTTGATTTGGCCAAGGGGGGATGATACATTCACTCATGGGACCATTTTGATTTGGATAGTGGTGAATGGACCATGATGTTGATGTTTCTCCAGTTAGCAGCATCGAGCAGACATTCTCCTAAATTGGTCATGATGATTTGACCAAGGGAGAATGATACATTCACTCATGGGGCCATGCTGATTTGGCTAGTGATGAATGGCTCAGGTGTAGTCTTTCTCCTAGTAGTCATGTTGATTTGACAAGAAGTGATAAATAATGGAGATGCTCTCACATTGCCTGCTCCAGGATGGAGTGATTTATTTTTATATGGTAGGTTTGACTTGTTTACAAGTCTAGTCTAATGTTGAATATTTAGGCTCTATATACCTCTTTTGATGAGGGGTTTCTCGATGAATATACTCAACATTAGAGCCCTATATTAATTATACGTGAATGTGAGGAGATGATACATCAACAAGGCTCATGGAAATTTTTTCTAGTGAATAAGAAATGCCAAGAAGACAAGACAAACCATTGAAGAAACCTCAAAAAACATTAAAGAAGAATTGAAGACAAGAGTATAATGGAGGAGAGTAAAGCTCCAGTACATATCCACATATGAGCAGATTGTAGAAATTCTCACCAAGCCTCTGTATAGGGACAAGTTTGTATACTTCATATACAAGCTTGGCATCATGCAAAATGTCTCCCTCGCTGAGAGGGAGTGTTGATGTTTCATCATCGGGCAGACATTATCCAAGATTGGTCATGTTGATTTGACCAAGGGAGGATGATACATTCACTCATGGGGCCATGTTGATTTGGATAGTGGTGAATGGCCCAGGATGTTAATGTTTCTCCAGTTAGTAGCATCAGGAAGACATTCTCCTAGATTGGTCATGTTGATTTGATGAGGAATGATAAAGACTCGATATTATCTCACATTTCTTGCTCCAGGATAGAGTGATCTATTTTTATAGGGCAGGTTTGACTTATTTACAAGTCTAGTCTAATGTTGAAGACGCAGGATCTAGAGACCCCTTGTGATGAGGGGATTCTCGGTGAATCTACTCAACATTAGAGCCCTATATTAATTAGACATGCATGTGAGGATATGATACATCAACAAGGATCATGGACAACTTTTCTAGTGAAGAAGAAATGCCAAGAAGATAAGACAAACCATTGAAGAAACCCCAAAAAGCATTAAATAATAAATTGAAGACAAAAGAAGAAGTCGACCCCACAAGGAACTGAAGGTGACTCGAACTATATGAATAAAGGTTGGATCATTTCACTTAACACACAACACAACTCTTCTCATCAAGTGCGCTTTATCCAATTGCACAGTTCACTGTTGCGAGTTACAGTGTGCAGTTCCTAGTTGCCAGTTGTAGTGCATAGTTCTCAATCGACAGTTGTTGTACCCAGTCCCCGGTTGTTTGTTGTAGTGTGCAGTTCCCAGTTTCTAGTTGCAGTGGACAGTTGTCAGTTGCACTATCTTTGAGGTGTGTTATTTTTGGAGTATCTTAGTAGTTCTTTTGTGGTGCGATATCCTTGAGGGTGCTTCCTCATACAAGGGTGCAATTATCTTGTGTTGGGTTTCTTCATGTAAATGGTGATAAACTTGGATTGATTTCTTCCTAAGAAAATTTGTTGGTTTTTCTCCCAAGGTTGGGTTTCCTAGGGTAAAATTTTATGTCTACTATTCATTGCTATCTTTCTATGATTCTGTTATTTCCACTGCAATTATTTTTGGTTGACATTTTCAATATGTAATTATTCTATGATAACAATGGCATAAAATTCTATTGGAAATCATAAGGAAATAATTATCAGATCTAGAAATTAAAAATTCAGCAGACACAAGTATAGTTTAAGGGACAATTAGATCTATGACATCATGCTACATGCTCCCGAGAATGAATCATATGGTAGGCATGCAATCTTAAAGGAATCTAGAGATGACGCTTGGTCTTTATGGGCCTCGGGAGGAGAAAGGTAGGAGAGGAATGATGGTAAAACTGGACTATCTTTTTTGAAGAGTTAACTCATTTGTTTGTTCGAAAAAAAGGCTCCTTCTCAATGCTCTGATGTTGGTTAATAAAAGTTCTCTTGTATAAAAGTGCTTGAACATTAGATAGAACCAACGATCTAGTTTAGAAGAAATTAATGCACACTTATAGTACATGGATTTAACATATTGGATTTAAAATAATTTAGTTATGTTTTATTGTGAAAAATATTTTACTTTATAATACATATTATTCAAGCATATAAAACAATGGAGAATGGTCCTAAAGTTGCAATGTTTGCAAGGATATTAAAGTACACTCCAAAGTGCTTTGAGAATGTTCTAATTTACTCTAATATGTATTGAAAAATAAATTTTGATTTAAATTGTTTTCATGCATTTGGCAATGTAAAAAAATCTTATCAACTATAATCTCAACAGAAACATGCACAAAACCTACACAAATTATAGAAATGGCTTTGCTTTTGCGGGCTCAAATGCTTGGAATGCAAGTCGTATATAGGTAAACCTCTTTCTTAATTTGTTGTTGTAATCAGGTAAACTCAATTAGATGTCTCTTCAATGGGTTATGCTCATGTTTGCTTTCGTTCTAGAACCTGCACAAAACCTACCCAAATTCTAGAAATGGCTTGCAAAGGAAAACTAAAATGGTATTATAACATGTTAATAATAAACTAAAACACATGCTTAGAATTTTCCTTCCCCGACCTCCATATCTTTAATGCTTTGGACCCTTTGGTTGCAAAAACTATCCTTCCCCAACCTCAGTAAGTTCAATGCTTTGAAAGTTGGTGTTGTTTTCCACGCTCAGGAACGAGGGAAAGTGAGCTCTTCTCAAACTCTAGAACTTCCTATACCCATCAATGAAATACAAACTCCTTCCACTTAATGCATGGACTTGTTGCTCTACAACTTCCTTTGTTTATTTAAAAAACATTGTTTAATAAACTTAAAAACATGTGTAAACTATATTTTGTATTTTATGAGTTTCTATAATAATTATATATTTTGTGATGTGTGAATTCTTCTTAAAAGTATTGTTATAAAAAATGAGTCATGTTTTTCAAATCTTCCTAGCTTCATTGAAATAATAAGTCATAGTGCTAGATATTCAAATGACCAAATTTATTTTGTACCTATAATGTTTCCTATGACATAGATCTATGAAATATAGGAGAAATTGTTTTTATAATTTATCTAATGTTATTTTTTCTTTTATTTGATAACAATTTAATATTTCATTACTACTTTAATATTTAATTATTACTTTAGTTTATCTTATTGCTTTGCGTTACTACTCCTATTTAGTTTATTGCATTCTTTTATTAATTTTTGTTCAATTGATTCATTGTATTGGATGACATTTTAATATTTTACACTTGTGTATTTGCTAAATTCACTTTATTGGATGATATTTTAATATTTTACACTTGTGTATTTTCTAAATTCACTTTATTGGATGATATTTTAATATTTTACACTTGTGTATTTTCTAAATTCACTTTATTGGAAGACATTTCAATATTTTAGACTTGTGCATTTGCTAAATCCACTTTATAGATACTTTGAATATATGTTTTCAATTCTATACATGTTATGCTTGTATTAGGGATTAGGAAAATCTTTTATGCGCATGTATGAGTGTTCTCATTCAATATTAATTGAATATAAAATGAATGATTTAAAAGAGGTTTAAAGTGAATTCTCTGAGAAAGAAATATATTGTTATTTTGAAATCCCAAAAAAATGTAAAAAACTTGTAAAAATTTAGCATGTTATTCACAACGATTCCAAAATCCAATGGGATAAATTATAAGAGAGATATGTCAATTGGAAACCACTTAAATTTTATGCTATTTATATGGGCGCATTGGTTGTTTCGGATGCTAGGCATTAGAAAGTATACCTACAAGGGGTGGAAGCACCTTATTTATTTTCGTAACAATTAACAAGAAGTTGGAATGTATTATTTTTTATTGCTTAAATGATACAAAACTCTATACACATGTGCATGATTTCCATTAACATCATTTTTTTTTTAAATTTATATTTTTATTAGTATAAAAAAAATACATTGTCAGAGGTTATGTTTTCTCTAACATTAACCCTCACCCTCATATATAAGGGTGGGGTTGGGGTTGGGGGGTGGAGGGTAATATTAGAGAGAACATAGTAAGTTATCTCTAATATTACCCCCCACCCTCATATAAGAGAATATAGTATGTTCTCTCTAATATTACTACCCACCCTTATATATGGGAGTGGGGAGTAATATTAGAGAGAACATAAAGTGCTTTTAATCCATTTACATGACATTGTGGTATATCTAGAACATGTATGCAAGAAGCGATGTGATTTTCAAAAGTCGTCCTCAATGCACCTTTTTCTCACTACCTATTGCTATTTGTCTTTGCCTTCACAATCATCTTCCTCTTTGTCTGTCATTATCCACCTCCGACTCCACCTCCCTAGTTGCATGCTTCTCACAAGATAAACTCTACAAAATGATGTGGGATTTAAAACACTTACAAAAAAATGCAAAAATTAAACCATACAAAAATTGATTGCTTTGTTGAGTGAATAGTGAGGAGTGAAGGAAGTCACCAAAATGGCAAATGGCTTGGAGGTGGATGAAAATAGTTGACTAAAAGAAGGAAAAGGCAATATGCCTAGGAAAACCACTCTTATACATATCAAGTGCACTTGTTAATTACCACTATTTTAATTAAAGGAAAGGCAAGTATAATACGTGACAAAAGCACCTCTAAATACAAGCAACCTTCCATTAAAGAGACACAATAAAAAAATAATTGTTTGCTAAATCCTAGCTACATACGTAATCTCTCATTAAAATAACCTAACCTATCATTCTAATAAGCATACGTCATACATCATCTTTGTCGTTAAAATAACCTATCATTCTAATAAGGGACGTCTATCAACGTAGAGTTAAGTTTATTGTGAAATGGTGTTATAACTCACCGTTTCAAATTCAAAACTTTTAAAGCATGGTGCTAAAAGGAATTAGGTGACATGCATTATGCACCTTTTCGATATTCATAAATCAATGGATAGTAAATGGGACAATTGATTATTAAAATAAAATATTAATAATAATAAAAATTAATTTGTTATAAAATTGTAAACATAAAATAAATTAAAAAAGATTTGAAAATTAAAAAAACAGTTTATTAAAATAAAATATTAAAAATTAAAATTTTATAAATTTATAAAAAAATAATAAAAAGAAAATGGAAATTACAATTAAAAAAATTAAAATTATTATTATGTCGAAGATATATATTTATGTTGAATAGGTTTTTCTCCAAACTTATAAACAAGAAAAACCTATAAACCAAACCATTTATCACTTCAAAACCAGTCAACCAAACCACCTTTCTATCAACCAAACCACCTTATCACTTCAATTATCATCTTATCACTCCAACTATCATATATATCTTTCATGTATAGGGCACGCCTCCAACTATATCTTCAATAAAACTCCAGGTACATGAATAAAAAAAATGACCTTCTATTAATGACATCGATATCATGTAACGTAACACAATGAACCACCTCACTGCAATTTTGTAGGTCTCCGTCCGGACACTGAACAAACTTGCTCTGCGGCCCCATCACATCGTAATTGTTGGACCTCACAATAGACTGCCCCAACTTTATAATCTTCCCATAATATTTATCCATCGCAATCACATCCCCACTATGGACCTTCTCCTTGCTCAACCCCTCGATCATCTTGCTCCCCAAATCATACAGTCTCCATTTTTGTCGTCTTCAATGTCATCTCGACAACTTCTCCTTCAATAATTTTAGTCTCTTCCTCAATTCTAACCCTTATTTCCTACCTGAACACCTATGTCAGACAACTTCGCCTTCAATAATTTCAATCTCTTCCTCAATTCTGACCCTTATTGCCTACTTGAACGCATGTGTTAGAGCCTCGGTCTTCCTCATGTCTAATGAAAATTTCACTACCTTCCATCATTGCAAAGGGGTTTCTTCACCTAAATATTTACCCATGCCCATAGCTATGGCAATCTTATCTGTCCCTAGCATGCCTACCAACAAAACAATCTGCCCTGCTAATTTTCCTTCCTTGATCATTTCCAAAATAACCTGAGGCTTTTCTAGCAGATCTATGTCTTACCATACCCTGTGAAACCTTACGGGCTTCTAAAGAATCATCCAACAAATCACAGAATATCGAGTTATAATCACATAAATTACATAACACACAATCTTTAACATTGGCCCCTTTCATGACTCTTACATGTCTTGTTCTTGGATTCCATGGACGAAATCAAGTGTTTTAACAATGTTCGACAATTTTGGGTGCTTCAGAGGGTTGTGGCAAGAATAATCGCAGGTAAATAGATATTTATTGACTTTAAGTATATTTATTTTCTATTACAATATAGCGTCACAGGGTCTCCTATGAATTCCAAAGGTTTTTTTTTTTTTTAATTATTTCCAAAAGGTTTTTATTTTTTTAAATGCTTAGTGGAATAGATGTAAGGGTTTTGTAGATGAGAATCGTCTATATATTTATATAATGAAACATGTGAACATTTTTTCAAGCACCTTTGCAGTTGTGGGAATTAGAGATTGATGCTTGCCTAATTCCAAAGTCATAGGACTATTGAAGCATCTAGAATGGATTATGATTTATGGAGAAGCAATTTTTTCAAAATATACTTGTAATCTGTGGCGTGAAATTCTTCTTCCACTCACCCACTTTTCCCTCATGGAAGAACAAGGCATTTTTCATTCTATATTTACACGTCCCCATTTTTCCTTTTTTATTCACGTGCAAATTTCACAGGGTATCGAAGCTGCACTTGTCTATAATTCTTTGGGTGTGCTCTTCCAGAAGAGGAATAGAGCAACTTAAGAAAACACCCATTCTTTTAGCCCAACCCACACAATCGACCTGCAGGTCCTCGTAGGTTAAAAACATCACCTGATTTGATTTTCACCTACTTTCATTCCAATAACTCAGAATGCTCTTCGCAAATAGGCTGCCATAGTAAACACCAGAGCAAAATGCATAAAACATTGTTTCGTTGCTGAGATGTCTGCCCAAATAATGATACCCCTCTCCATAAAGTCTCTCATAGAATTTATAAAGGGAAACGAAGGAATCTCTCAGGTTGCGAGAAATGTAAACTATCTTGCAATTCAGAGAGGACCTCACAAGAAGAGGCAAAGTATGGATTGGAAAATGAGTGCGTAGCAAACACGGAGATGGAAAATCAGAGGAGGAAATATTGTATTGTTCATTTTCAGTTTAATTGAAGAGATAAGTTTCCATCGTTGGGACCAAAGCATGGGGATTTTTCTTACCCACAATTTTTTTTTCTCATCTGCAACAGAAATATCATTCGTGTCTATTCGATATTTATTACCTACAGAAGAAAATTCCATGATGGTGTACAGCAATGCCTTACCCCATTTTGTTCCCATCTTTGGAAGGGAAGTGAAGAAAATGTCGTCCGGTCGTTTCCCTATATACTTTCATAAAAGATAAAATTTTACAATTTTTCTAGAAAGATTTGTAAATAAAACCATTCTTATAACTTGTAAATATTTAATTATGTTGTAAGGTGTTTTCCTCTTGCATGCATATGTTTCCCTCTGACTTTTAATTGGTTAATTGGTTCATGACTGTCGAAACATTTCAATAACCATGGATCTTATTTGGGTTCATCCATCTGCAACATCAAGCTGACCATTGTCTCGTCGGTTTGTTTGTATTGTTTGCCTTTATTTTATGTGGCAGAATGATTACAGAGTCGTGATATATGGGTTTGGTTGTTTTTGGTGTTGTAGTCTATAAAATGATTGCAGAGTAGTGATCTGTGGGTTTGGTTGTTTTTGTTTTTGTTTTTGCTGTTAGTATTCTATAAATGTTTTATGTTTTGTTTTTTTTGGGTGATATTATCTAGTTTTTGGCATCATCTACTGGTGGATGCCAATGTATGAAACCGTTTTTATCTCTTTATTTTCACTTTTGTTAAAAGGATTTTATTTTTTTACTTCCAAATGTGGTGGAATCAAATGTTTGTCTATGTGGTTTAGGAATTTGTTCTCTTTATGTGAACAGATAAAGGTTTCCTTTAAATCTCCTTAAAACTTTATTAATACATGTATACAACTGTTGATGTCTTTCTATGGAGAAACAGGCATATATCTGGAACTGTTATTGAGGGTACCACGATCATATGGCTACTCTTTGAATGGTTGAATTACCACTTGTAATACCCCTATTTCCCCCAACTTGTAAATATAACTATATTTTTCTAAAATGACTACTAATGTAAAAAGGAAAATGTTGGACAACTACTGAGGGGGATCCCCTACATAGGTCATGATGCCATCAGAGGGAAACAATGAGGAAATTTCCCTTGCCAATTTAAAATTCAAGAAAAATCCAGATTGCTCATTTTCTAGAATTGTGATTAATGGAGGAAGTGGGTAGTTGAAATATAATCTCCGCACATTTATGAACAAGAATGGGTTTTGTACTAGAACTTGCTTGCCTCAAAAGCATGGGAAGAAAAGTACCCATCTACAGGATTCTAGGCTGACTCATGAATTGGGGGATTTGACCCACAAAATATTGTTAAAGAAGGTAGGAACTAAAAGGAAAATCATGGGCGGAGAGGGTAGGCTTAGATGAATGAGTCTGGTGACCATTTTCTGAAGAGGGAGAGAATGTGGAGATCTATGGTTCTGAAGAGAAATGAAAAATGAATTTGTTATGGGTATGGCAATTATTGGGAAACGCTTTCTAACCAAGCTGATAAACGGGGTTGCAGAGAGGATGAGTGACTGAGGAAGAACTCATTGCGTACCCCCTTGCTTGGTAGAGAGATAAACAATTTGCTAAATTCGTATGGGAAGAGGAGAGCGATCTTCGTCCCTGGTTGTTGTTGAATAAAAGGAAGAGTCTCTCTTCGAGCATCATGATCTGGCTAGGGGGTGGCTAGCGGTAAATCCGTCCAGGAGTTGTTATGCCTACGGTTGGGAGGAAAATGGCACCCCTATCAGTAGTTGCAGTATTTTCTAGGTCCTAGATAAGTATATTTTTGGCTAAATCTCGGTAGTGTCAAGTTTAGAGAAAGTTACCAACTGTGTTTTAAGAGCTATGTAAGTTTAATTTATGACAAAAGTGACTTGAGAAATTTAAGCAAAATAAAGGGAATGTCTTAGTTGAAGCTCTTTTGATTTAATTTCTTATCTCTTGACTATCTGTGTGCTAAAATATGATTTATGGGAGTAGAGGTTGTGGTTGAATGTGTTGTACAATTCAATGCATTCTTGGGAATTGATGATTGAACAGTTAAAATTATTTATAACACCTCTGAAAGAAGAGAGTGATTTTTCTGCATAATAGTGCTCCATTTTAGTATGTCCTCAAATCCCCTACCAGAAAAGTTAGATGATATCAGATTTGTGTGGGCATTAGGAAATAATCCCAAATATGGGAAAACATTAAAAGTCCTTCTAAATAATTATTGAGGGAAAATAATTAGGAAATAAACATGAAATTGGTCTAAATGAATTAAAGCACAAAAGTTCTCAAAATTCTATTTGGGGCATAAATAAACATTTATGTTTAAATTGTGTTAAATCTCCTAAATTTGGGAAGAATCCCCTTAAATTTTGGAGGGCAGTAAATCCTCGTAGAAACATCAAATTTATGGTGGAGGTAAATCTTTGTATTAGGACCATTTCCTTAAATTTAGTAAGAATAGTAAAGCACAGTAATAAGGAAATAAAATTCTACTCATTTACCCACGAGAAGGGAAAGATTATACTTATATTTTAATTTCGAGCATTGAGAAATATCCTTGGAATATAAACTTTTATTAAATCTCTTTATAAAGCCTGGAAAAATATGTTTTTCCTTTCCTTATGTTTTTGTAAAAGAAAATAATTTTCCTTTAAATCCACATAACAAAAACTGAGTAAAACTATGGAAATATATGTATATATGTCCATATACATATGATTATTATTATTATTTTATTATTGTGAAAACATAGGTTAAATCCCCTAGAACATAAAAGACCTGAGACCAAAGAGAATAGGGAATAAACCGTGACTAGACACTTTAAGTTTCTCGTAGTATTTGGAACTCCGGGAGTTCGGAGCTCCGGGGCTTCGGGATGTTTGGGTGATGGATCTCACAAGCTATAATCGTCAGAGACCCGAACCCTACTTTTCCCTCTACAAACATTGCAAAGGCAGGAAATATAATCAAGATTATGATATTATAGTTAATTGCGATCAAATTAACCTAATTGAATATAAAAACCCTTTATTTCAATTTATTATATTATAATTCAAAATTACTCATGGTTTTTTGGGTCGGTCAGACCCACCCCAAAACACGAAACGAGCAGATTGGAGAATGCACTTGTATTTATATTACGTTGTAATACGAGTGGTTCCCCTTCGAAACTCTGGATCTACGGGACTCTGGGTTATTTAAACAATGAAGAATTGCGGGGAAGAGATGAAGTTGAGGATTGGAGAATTTTAAAACCTGGGCGTAAATTTCAAGGGGTATAATATATTATATTATATTATAGTATATTAGGTTTATTGAAATGGTTGCACATGAATGAAGCCAACTCCTTTTAAATATTAAATAATGTGGAAAGGTGTATAAGTGGGGCCACTTCAAGGCTTCGGTTCTCCGGAGCTCCGGAAGGTTTGAGTATAAATGAGTTGTTGGAGAGCCGAAGGGGGTGGACCCAAATATCTTTTCTTTCATTTAATATTGAATATTAAATGGTGTGTTAATGTGTGCAAGTGGGGTCACTTCGGAGCTTCGGGACTCTGGGACTACGAGGCTCCAGGAAAATTGAGTATAAAGGATGTGTGGGAGAGCCGAAGGGGGTTGACCCGGAGCTCTCTCTCTCTCCCTTATTTCAAATATTAATAAAATATTGGAGACCTTGTAAACCTCGGCGCAATATCCAAAAACATGTAATATAATATTATATATATTTTAAATGAGTTATTGTGATATTGGCACATAATAAAGTACAAACCCTCTTTACCCTTTTTAATTTAATATTTAATGTGAAGTCATGTGTAAGCATGGACCCTTCGGGAGTTCAGGGCTCTAGGAGTTCACAGCTTCGAGACTCCAGGATGTTGGGGAAGATAGAGCGTAAGAGAAAAACAATTGAAGGCCAAACCTATTTTTCCATATCCCAATATTATAATAAACTTGGAATTAATTATATTATATGAAAATATAATAAATAATAATTGCATAAAGATATGGTAGGAGTGGGACCCTCTCCGTAGCTCAAGGAATTCAGGACTCTAGATGTTAGGGGATGATAGAGGGAACAAGCTAAAAGGGCCAAAGGCCCGGACCTACCTCCCTACATTCCAAAGTTTGCATGAATATTAAACACAATTAAATTAAACAAGGTTATTTTGATGTGATTGATTATAATAAATGTTAGATGTGATTTATCTACATCATAATGTAGTATAATTAATATCATATTGCATTATAATATAACCTACGTGGAACTCTCTTTGGAATTTCAGCGTTCGGGAGATTTGGGTTCATAAAATCCTGATGAGGAATCTTCGTCGAAGTTCAAGGCTTAGGTATTAATGGATATTAATAATCCTAAGTGCCCCTTTGATATAAATTAATCATATTATAATATAATTAAATACAATTATATTATAATATAATTAATAAAAGGATAATTTGTGGTTGAATATAGTTAATCATTTTTCCCAGTAATTAAATAAATATGCATATATTTAGATATATATGTTAAATTACGTGAAAATGCGGCATGGAGGAATTGAATTATATACCTTAATTAAGGTTAATCAACTTAAGTATATTATGGAGAAATTATCCTCATTGTGTTATAATATAATTACTCATAATTATCATATAAGTAATTTATTAAGTTAGTGTTAAATTACTTCTAAGAGGGAAAAGAGAAAGTAAAGACTTCAGTAATTACTGGGCCATGGGTATTAGGTTAAGTGAAAAATTTATACCCCATCCCTTAAAAAGGTACTTAGGGATCGGGTGTGTGACACCACTTTCTTACACTTCTTTTCATTGCTCTAGTTCTGTCCATGTCAGCTTTGTTTCACTGGTCAAATGTCGTGGTTTTCATCAACAGGTTAGTGTTTTCTCTGTTTGTGGTATTTCGACGTCAACCTGTGAAGGGTTTATCCATTGAATATATATTAGCTAGGAATTTAATCTTACAACTAAATTTGAAACTGGTCTTCGCCAAGGATGCGCCCAATTGCTCTTCCTAAGGATATATTTGTTGATGTCGTTATTGCTCTTAGAGATCAAATTAACCGATTTTTAGGGTTTTTACAAGAAGTTGCAACATGAAGAGATTTGAAGACATTTCTCATTGTAATTTTGATATCTAATTTTTTTTCCCCTTCCGATTTCACTAAATTGGTAAAATTATTCTCTTTACACAAATAGCTAAAATCATGGGAATTATCTTACAGGTTTCATCAAGGCTATGGTTTCTTTTTATAATTGGTAGTTGTGTTAGGATATATAGACACTTAGGAGTTAGTAAGATCTACTTGGTCTATTGTGTCGTTATGTAAAAGTGTGTTTTCTAGTGTGTTTGTTTAGTATGCATTAGTATGCATTTGTAGTTAGGAAATATGATGGTCGCGATATGTTCCCAACATAGAGTGATCCGACGGTTCATACTCTCCTTGATCTTAACGGCCATTGATCTATGGGTTAACACCCAATTGGTCCATGATCTCTATTTAAAGAGCATGGAGGGTCATTTGCTGATGATCGATTGTGAGAAACTCTCTTGTAAAATCTCTTTGTAATCTTTTTGTTTGCATCAATAAACTGCTCCAAGTGGTCATGTTGGATGGGGCCGTGGATGTTTCCCCGTATGGGTTTTACCATGTGAAAACATCGGTGTGTTGATCTTTGATATGGTTATGTGAGTGGTTACTGAAGGTGTTCATCCTCTGTTGCAATACTTGTGTTGTCGAACATGGTATCAGAGTTTGTTTGAAGACCCGCTCCTGTTGTAGATCGAGATCGTGAAGCCGAGTTGCCTCATCTCCACTTTCTGTCATTTTCGTACATTTATGGGCTGAGAGGACTGTTCCATTGCGTCTGAATTGCTCGTTTCAGTCAGGAACACTTTTCGTTTCACTCGAAAAGGTTTTTGTTTGCCCAACATACGACGATTACAGTCAAATCCGGAGGTATAAAGCTTGAATACGTTTTTTTTTTTAATTTTGCAGAGTAGTATTTTGGGGAAGATAGAGTGTAAGAGAAAAATAGTTGAAGGCCAAACCTATTTTTCCATATCCCAATATTATAATAAACTTGGAATTAATTATACTGTATGACAATGTAATAATTAATATTTGCATAAAGATATGGTAGGAGTGGGACCCTCTCCGTAGCTCAGGGAATTCAGGACTCTGGATGTTCGGGGATGATAGAGGGAACAAGCTAAAAGGGCCAAAGGCCCAGACCTACCTCCCTGCATTCCAAAGTTTGCATGAATATTAAACACAATTAAATTAAACAAGGTTATATTGATGTGATTGATTATAATAAATGTTAGATGTGATTTATTTACATCATAATGTAGTATAATTAATATCATATTGCATTATAATATAACCTACGTGGAACCCTCTTTGGAATTTCAATGTTCAGGAGATTTGGGTTCATAAAATCCCGATGAGGAATCTTTGTCGAAGTTCGGAGGCTTAGGTATTAATGGATATTAATAATCCTAAGTGCCCCTTTGATATAAATTAATCATATTATAATATAATTAATAAAAGGATAATTTGTGGTTGAATATAGTTAATCATTTTTCCCAGTAATTAAATAAATATGCATATATTTAGATTTATATGTTAAATTACTTCTAAGAGGGAAAAGAGAAAGTAAAGACTTCAGTAATTACTGGGCCATGGGTATTAGGTTAAGCGAAAAATTTATACCCCATCCCTTAAAAAGGTACTTAGGGATTGGGTGTGTGACACCACTTCCTTACACTTCTTTGCATTGCTCTGGTTCTATCCATGTCAGCTTTGTTTCACTGGCCAAATGTCGTGGTTTTCATCAACAGGTTAGTGTTTTCTCTATTTGCGGTATTTCAACGTCAGCCTATGAAGGGTTTAGCCATTGAATATATATTAGCTAGGAATTTAATCTTACAACTAAATTTGAAACTGGTCTCCGCCAAGGATGCGCCCAATTGCTCTTCCTAAGGATATATTTGTTGATGCTGCTATTGCTCTTAGAGATCAAATTAACCGATTTTTAGGGGTTTTACAAGAAGTTGCAACATGAAGAGATTTGAAGACATTTCTCATTGTAATTTTGATATCTAATTTTTTTTCCCCTTCTGATTTCACTAAATTGGTAAAATTATTCTCTTTACATGAATAGCTAAGATCATGGGAATTATCTTACAGGTTTCATCAAGGCTATGGTTTCTTTTTATAATTGGTAGTTGTGTTAGGATATTTAGACACTTAGGAGTTAGTAAGATCTACTTGGTCTATTGTGTCGTTAGGTAAAAGTGTGTTTTCTAGTGTGTTTCTTTAGTATGCATTAGTATGCATTTATAGTTAGGAAATCTGACGGTCACAATATGTTCCCGACATAGAGTGATCCGATGGTTCATACTCTCCTTAATCTTAACAACCATTGATCTGTAGGTTAACACCCGATTGGTCCATGATCTCTATTTAAAGAGCATGGAGGGTCATTTTCCGATGATCGATTGTGAGAAACTTTCTTGTAAAATCTCTTTGTATTCTTTTTCTTTGCATTAATAAACTACTCCAAGTGGTCGCGTTGGCTGGGGCCATGGATGTTTCCCCGTATGGGTTTTACCATGTGAAAGCATCGGTGTGTTGATATTTGATATGGTTATGTGAGTGTTTACTAAAGGTTTTCATCCTCTGTTGGAATACCTGTGTTGTCGAACATGGTATCAGAGCCTGTTTGAAGACCCGCTCCTGTTGTAGATCGAGATCGTGAAGCCGAGTTGCCTCATCTCCACTTTCTGTCATTTCCTTACATTTATGGGCTAAGAGGATTGTTCCATTGTGTCCGAAGTGCTTGTTTCATTCAGGAACACTTTTCATTTCACTCGAAAAGGTTTCTGATTGCCCAAGATATGGCCATTACAGTCAAATCCGGAGGTATAAAGCTTGAATACGCTTTTTTTTTTTAATTTTCACAGAGTAGTATTTTGGTTTTATTTTGGTTTTGTTTTATTTATTTCCAGGTTTCTACTATTTTAGATTTGTGTATGCTCTTTGCCCCGCGCCCTGTGCAATCTCAGAAAATCAGAAACAGATAGGAAAAGGTACATCTTCCAGGTAAGCTAACCGAGATCTAACCCTTGTTGTCATCAAGAAGCGAAATTTTTTTCTTGTGTGAAAAGAGTTAACAACAACAACAACAACAACAACAACAACAAAAACAACAACAACAACACCCCCAATCCTCCTTCTGAACATTACAATATGTTTTGCTAGATCATTTGGTTAAAAGTTGCCTTATTAAGTAAGAGGTCTTGAGTTCAAGCCTCTCTTCAAGTATAAAAGTGAATCACTATAAGTAGTTTTAATATCTTATTTTAGAGTTATTTATTTTGCATGCATCTTTTCTGTTATTAAGTAACTTCATTGTAAAAGTGATTCCCACTTCTCTTTATAAAAGTGGGTCACTTCATAAAGCAACTTACACAATCATGTGGTCATTTGGTTACCGATTGTGCCTTTTTTTAAAAGGGCATAACTCTAACATTGGAAGTCCATTTTCAATGCCGTTTTTTTTAAACCGCATAACTTTTTGATCTCTTTCCATCCAAATCATCAGTTTCAATTTTTAAATACACATTATCTACATATTTAATATGGCTTCTACAAGTACTGTCTTGCTTACCAGCAACAACTACTTCCAATGGAAATGTCATATGGAAGATTTATTAAGAAGTAAAGGCTTGTAACAGATTACCTTGGGAAATGAAAAAGCACCCACTGATGTTGATAAAAAATCCAAGTGGGATAATAGGAATGACGAAGCGCGTGGACTAATTGGAATTTCCATCTCTCCTGATTTAAGGTACCACCTTCAAAATATTGATGACCCCAAAGAAGCTTGGGACACGATTGAATCTGTGTTTGGTAAACTCAATATTATTCGAGTACAACAGTTAGAAAATCAAATACTGACCTTGAGTCCAAATGATTTTTATTTCCTTGGAGACTGTCTATCTAGGTTTAAAACACTCAGAATTTTATGTGAAGAATGTAAGATAAAGATGGAGGAAGAGCGTTGCATCTATCTTATTCTTTCTAAGCTAGGTAGTGCATATTATATGTTTGTATCTACCTTTTATGCCATGAGAGAGGCTCTAGGGGAAGAAGCTTATGAAAAACCCACTCTTGAGTCCTTTTGTGCTTCTTTGATTCGAGAGGAAGATAAGCATGTATAATTTGGAGTGATCAACACTGCAGGTCCCTCCAACAAAGCCTTAGTTTCCTAGCAGAAAGATAAACCCAAGTATCCCAAGAAGCAACATCCTCGCTACTACAAAAAACAACATAAGGGTCCCAAACCTGCTCAAACAACTTCAGCTCCTACTGGTGACAAAGGAGCAAAATATAAAAGTAATAATATTGTCAGACATTACAACTTTTGTGATAAACATGGTCATGATGAGTCCAAATGTTTCAAGAAGATGGAAGTTTTAGAAGCAATGATGAAGAAGCACAACATCATTATTGATTCTAGTTCTTCTTCTCGCGGACATGCACTTTATGCTTCTGGTTTCTCCTTCAATTCAAATTCTACTACTACTTCTTCTTCTAATGAGTGGCTTATTGATTCAGGAGAATCTTATCATATGGCTAAGGATAAAGCCATATTTTTTGCTCTAAATGAATGTAACACCAAGAAAATATTTTCTTCTCCTTCTTTTTCTGGGTGCAAGTATTTCTTAACTTTCATTGATGAATTTTCCAGACGTACTTGGGTTTACTTCTTAAAACTCAAGAGTGAAGTTTTTGACAAGTTTTTGGCCTACAAGGCCCTTGTAGAAAAGCAATCTGGACATCAAATTCAAAGGTTAAGAACAGGTAATGGAAACAAATATGTGAACAATAATTTTACAAGATACTGCACTACACAGGGAATCGAAATGCAACACACTATTCCATATACACCACAACAAAATGGTGTTGATGAGAGAAAGAACCGCACATTAAAAGAAATGGCTAATTGTATGATCCAATCTAAGGGATTAAGTCTAAAGTATTGGGTGGAAGCCATCAACTGTGCAAATTACATAGTAAATTGCACTCCCACAAAGGCTCTTAAAAATATAACACCAGAAGAAGCTTGGACTAAAATTAAACCAGATGTAAGTCACTTCCATGTATTCGGCAGTATAGCATGGGATCACACTCCTAATGAGGAAAGGAAAGCATTGCAGCCTAAAAGTGAGAAGTGTATATTTGTTGGTTATTCTGAAGATGTCAAAGGTTACATACTTCTTCAATCACATTGTAATGAAATTATTATTAGAAGAGATGTTAAATTTGATGAAAATCTCTTGGCATGCGAGCCTAATTTGGTGATTGTGCCTTCTTCGTCCTGTGAGCCATCTTCGGCGTTTATGCCTTCGTATGATCTGGTTTTTTCTTCAAATGATGATAGTGAGGATAAAAATCCACCTCCGCCTGCTCACCCTACTCCAGATGAGTCCTTTGAACCTGAACCAACACCAGCTCCACCGCTTCCTAGATGGGTCCATTCAACACGAGAAGCAGCTGGTGATCTTGTTGGTGATCCTTCAGATCAGCGTCGAACACGTTCACAGTTCCAGCGAGCCTCTTCTCTTTTGGCTCAAGTTTCAGAAACTCATGATCCAAAGACATTTGCATAAGCTTCGGGTCATCTAGATTGGGATACAACAATGAATGAAGAGTATCATTCTTTAATGGAAAATGATACTTGGGATCTTGTACCTCTTCCAAAAGGAATAAAACTTGTTAGATGCCAATGGGTCTACAGAACTAAGTATGCATCAGATGGAAGTGTTGAAAGACATAAGGCTCGGTTAGTTTCCAAATTCTTTTCCCAAGTTGAAGGAATTGACTCTAATAAAACCTTTTCCCTTATAGCAAAAATGAATTCCATCCACCTTGTTCTTGCTCTTGCTACCTCACATAAATGGGAGGTCCATCAGATGGATGTTAAATCTGCCTTCTTGCACAGAGATTTGCAAGAAGAAATCTACATGGAACGACC